>ML352851.1:8034-63547 GCA_005239505.1 Nicotiana paniculata
AGGCTGCGGGACGGGTAGGATACATTTGGATATAAGAGTGACTACACCTCCCTAAGCACTTTAGTACATAACTTTACCGTTCAACCTCAAACTCCATATAGAAAAATTCCCCCTTCACAACGATGTTATTACCCCACATTTCTTTAGGCACAATTACATTATGAGTCACCACATATATTTTTCTTTCAACACAACACAATTGTTCAGTTATTTCTTTTTCTTTTTCTTCTTTTTCTTCTTTTTCAAGTGACTCTTGTTATTTTTTTCAAACGTGCACCTTTCTCCTTATTTCAATTATTCCCCTCACAAACCAACCTACCACCCCACACTTTAACTGTTTCATATTTCATACATTTCCAGTGCTTACGAGAGGTGACAAGGTTCAAATATAAGATCGATTCCAACAAAAGGGAATATGGCTTGTAATGTCGTTGCCAAGGAAATAGGATTTTAGGCTCAACGGGGTTAACGACGATAAAACACAAATAGGTGGGTAAAATATAGATAATTGGCTAAAGAAAGAAATGCCTATATCACTTCCAGGACTGAATAAAACTTCTATTTGGCTTCGCACACACACGGGGCAAGTTCTAGAGATCAGATGCAATGCACAGAATAACATTCAAATCCCACACACACATGGAACATAACATACTCAGGATTGGCTCTATCACGACACTCCAGTCAAAGCAGTTAAGCAAGTCTTAAGAATTCATGATTTAAGGTATTTATTCTAGAGTAAAAAATTGAGCCTAAGCGTCACAACCAAAGTATTGACTATTCTCAAGGTATTAACACGTTTCGAGATATTGCTCCTATTAAGCCCTTAACNTTACTACACTACCTAAAAAAAATCTTTTTGTTATTTTCTTTAGACTCATTTCCTTCAAGAAAACTGTCTAGGAGATCCATCGTCAGGAATACGCGGCTTAATAGTCACTACGGGACAGACCAAGTCACAATCCTTATCAGTGCACGGCCCCACGCTCGTGACCTAGCATGTGCGTCACCTCATTTATCAACACAATAACAAATAACCGGGTGTCATACTCTAAGGTTTAGAGTCGCAATCGTTACTTACCTCAAAACAACCCAATAGCAACTCCGTGATATGCTTGCCCCTCGAATTGGCTCCCGGATGCTCCGAATCTAACAAATATCAGATTAACATCATCAATACACGCTAACGGAACAAAAACCAATCGAAATATATAAATTTTAAATCAATTCTTGAAATTCGGCAAAATCCAAGCCTCGGGCCCATGGCTCGAAATTTGATAAAATTTACATTACTAGAAACCTCGTCCTCCCACGATTTTACACATACCAAGAACACCACAATTGAACCAAAATTGCATACCCAAATCCCCAAAAGAATTTTCCAAACCTCCTCCCATTTTATAATAATCGGGGAACTTACCTCCATTGAAGAATCTCGAATTCTTTCTTCAATTTGATCTCAAACAAGCTCCACCCGCATACAACAATGGAAGAATGACTAAAATTTTGCGGAGGCACAATTTTATACTGTTCTACCCATTTAATCCGCACCGGCGGACCTTTCATCGCACCTGCGGACCCGCACTTATAGTCCCAGGTGCACACCTGGAAAACCCACTATCAGTCCAACTTCTCGCACCTGCGGTCCCTTTTCCGCACATGCGGCTTCGCAAAGGCGGGCAACTCTTAGTACCTGCGGACTGCTCCTACCTTTGTCTCTTTTCGCACCTACGTATGGACCTTCGCACCTGCGGCGCCGCACCTACGGCTAGCCATCAGCAGGTGCAGCCACACCAGCAGCTTAACACCAGCAGCTATTTGCTGCAAATTTCCTAAGTTCAAACCTTCGCCAACCATCTGAAATCAATCCCGTGCCCCTCGGGGCCCCAACCAAATATACCAACACACCCCACGGCATCATTACAACATAGTCAAGCCTTCGAAACAAAAAAACCAACACGAAAACACCAAAATTACATCAAATTCAAACCTATGAGCTTTGAAACTTATAAATTTCGCCAATGATGCCGAAACCAACCAAAACACATCCAATTGACCTGAAAATTTGCACACATATCCAAAATGACATTACGAACTTGCTCCAACTGTCGAAATTCTATTCCGACCCGTATAGCCTATTTCCACTGTCGACCGGAAATAACCAAAACCTAACCTTCGCCAATTCAAGCCTAATTCTACACCGGACATCCAAACTTCATTCCGAACATATTCCTAAGTCCCAAATCACCTAGAAAAGCTATACGAGCCATAAAACCCGCATTCCGAGGTCGTTTACCAATAAGTCAACTCTCAGTTTGACTTTTTCAACTATTAGGATACTTTAAGAGGCTAAGTGCCTCTATTCTCACCACGACCACTCCGATCCCAAACCATCCGACCCAACACAACATAATTAGGCTAAGAAATATATGATAAAGTAGAAATGGGGGAAACGGGGCTAATCTCCATGAGTGGCAGAAACTGATCCCATGAACCCCCAAAATCAATGACACAGGCATGCAACATATCCTCCAAATTCTGAATAGTACACTCCGACTACCCATTATTTTGAGGATGAAACGTTGTGATCAACTCGACCTGAGTACTCAACTCTCTCTGCACGGCTCTCCAAAACTGAGATGTGAACTGGGTACCTCTGTCAGAAATTATAGAAGCTGGAACCCCATGCAATCGGACAATCTCCCTGATATAAATTCAGCTAACCGCTCAGAAGAGTAAGTAGTACCAACAGGAATGAAGTGCGCGGACTTGGTCAGCCGATCCACAATAACCCATATAGCATCAAACCTCCTCGAAGTTTGTGGGATTCCAACTACAAAGTCCATGGTGATCCGCTCCCACTTCCACTCCGTAATATCAAATATCTGAAGCAGTTCACCTGGCCTCTGGTGCTCATACTTGACATGCTGATAGTTGAGACACTGAGCCACAAACTCAACAACATCGCTTTTCATCCGCCCCCACCAATAATGTTGTCTCAAATCCTTATACATCTTCGCGGAACCCGGATGGATGGAATACCGCGAACCATGGGCCTCAGCTAGAATCAAATCTCGAAGCCCATCAACATTGGGCACGAAAATTTGGCCCTGCATCCTCATGACCCCATCATCAGCAATAACCACATCCCTGGCATCACCGCGTCTGACTCTGTCCTGAAGAACTAGCAAGTGTGGATCATCATAGTGGCGTGCTATGATCTGATCATAAAGAGAAGACTTGGAGGCTGCACAAGCCAATACCCGTGGAGGCTCTGATAGATACAATCTCACCAAGTGACCTACTAAAGCCGTAACCTCAAGTGCTGAAGGCCGATCTGCTAGTGGAAGGTAGGCTAAACTCCCCAAACTCTCCGCTCTGCGACTCAGGGCATCAGCCACTACATTGGCATTCCCCGGATGTTATAAGATAGTGAGGTAAAAATCCTTGAGAATATCCAACCACCTCCTTTGACGCAACTTCAGATCCTTCTGCTTAAGCAGATTCTTCAAACTACGATGATTAGTGAAAATCTCACAATGCACTCCATACAAATAATGACGCCAAATCTTCAAGGCGTGAACAATAGCTGCTTGCTCAAGATCCTGCACTTGATAATTCTTCTTGTGAACCTTCAACTGTCTTGACGTATAGGCAATCACCGTACCGTCCTGCATCAAAACCGCTCCAAGGCCAACTCTCGAGGCATCACACTAAACTGTATAAGAACCTGAACCCGTAGGCAAAATAAATGCCGGAGTTGTAGTCAAAGCTGAATTGAGCTTCTGAAAGCTCCCCTCACACTCCTTGGTCCACCTGAACTTAGCACCTTTCTGGGTCAGTCTGGTCATAGGTGCTGCAATATATCAACATCCCTCTACAAAACGATGGTAGTACCCTGCCAAACCAAGGAAACTGCAAATCTCAGTAGCTGATGACGGTGTACGCCAACTCTGCACTGCCTCTACCTTCTCTGGATCAACCCAAAATACCCTCACTGGACACTACGTGCCCCAAGAATGCTCCTGAATCAATTTTGCATACAATCTCTTCTCTCTCAGGGTCTGAAGCACAACTCTCAAATGCTGCTCATGATCCTCCTGTGATCGGGAATACACCAAGATATTATCAGTGAACACGATGATGAAAGAATCCAGATAAGGACAGAATACATTGTGCATCAATTGCATGAAGGCTGCTGGGGCATTGGTCAGCCCGAATGACATAACCAGAAACTAATAATGACCATATCTAGTCCTAAAAACAGTCTTCGGGATGTCGGGCCCCCGAATCTTCAATGGATGATAGCCGGAATGCAAGTCAATCTTAGAAATTACTCTGACACCCTGTAACTGATCAAGCAAGTCATCTATACAAGGCAAGGGATACCGGTTCTTCACCGCAACTCTGTTCAACTGCCGATAATCAATACACATACGCATAAAACCATCCTTCTTCTTTACAAACAACACTGGTGCACCCCAAGGTGACACACCAGGCTAAATGAACCCCTTATCTAGGAGTTCCTGAAGTTTCTCCTTTAATTCCATTAGCTCTGCTGCTTCCATACGATAAGGTGGAATAGAAAAAGGCTGAGTGCTAGGCACCAGGTCGATACCAAAATCAATGTCCCTGTCAGGTCGCATGCCTGGAAGATCTGCAAGAAACACGTCCGGAAAGTCATAGACCACAGGAACCGACTCAATAGCGGGAGTTTCACCATTGACATCCCTCACAAAAACCATATACAATAAACACCCCTACTCAACCATACGATGAGCCTTCAGGCAGTAAATCACCCTGCTAGGCACATAATCAGAAGACCCTCTCCACTCAACCTTCAAACATCTGGGCATAGCTAAGGTCACGGTCTTAGCGTGACAATCAAGAATGACATGACATGGAGGTAACAAGTCCATGTCCAATATCACATCAAAATCGATCATGCTGTGTAACGTTAGGTCCACTCGGGACTCCAGACCCACAATGGATATCACACTCGACCGATACACATGGTCCACAACAACAGTATCGCCCACCGGAGTCGATACATGAACAGATGTAACAAAAAACTCAGGGGGAATATCTAGAAAATGGGAAAATATGAAGAAACATAGGAATATGTAGAACCAGGGTCAAATAAAGCCAAAGCATCTCGGTAACAGTCTGAGACAATACCAGCGATCACTACATCGGAGGCCATAGCATCTAGCCTGGGTGGAAAGGCATATTTACGGGCTTGACCTCCACCTGCTCGACCTCCCCCTCTAGGGCGCCCTCTAGCTGAATGACAACCACCCCTGGCTGCCTGGGTGGGTGGTGAAGTAACTGGAGCTGAAGTCAAAGGCTATCTCCTCAGCTGAGATGGACCTCCAAGAAGATGAGGACACTGCCTCCTCATATGCCCGATCCCTCCACACCCATAACAACTCCCTAGAGATGTAGATTGGGAGTGAAATGAACCCCTGTCACCATAATGGCCACTAAGAGAACCATGCATAGAAGAACCCTGAACAAATGGTGCTCGAGCTGCACTCTGGGTTGGAAGGGCACCGAATGAAGAATGGCCTGGCTGAAAAACTGCGGGGACCATGCTCTTAATATTCACCACTATAGGTTGGGCGACCTCACTGAGTAAGCCTGAATAAATGTCCCCTGCCATGCTCGAACTGCCCCCTGGAAGGAGCACCACTAGAACCACCCGATCCACGAGGCCTCTTGGCCTTCCTCTCTACCCGCTCCTAGTGGCGAACCAACTAAATATCTCTAGCAATATCAACAACCTGCTTGAATATAGAATCTGATACTCTCTCCCCGGTCATGAAAAGGTGGAGCTGATAAGTAAGTCTATCTATGACCCTCCTAATCCTCTCCATATAAGTAGGGACCAACTCGGTGGCGTGACGATTAAACTCGGAAAACCTTATCTCGTACTGCGTCACTGATAGCTCCCTGTGACGCAGCTACTCAAAATGCTTGCGATGCGCCTCCCGGTGAGACTGAGATGCATACTTTTCCAAGAAGATAGTGGAGAATTGCTGCGAGGTAAGGGGTGCTGAACCGATAGGCCTACACCTCTCAATAGACTCACACCAAGTGAAGGCAGCATCAGAGGACTGAAAAGTAGCAAATGATACCCCACTGGTCTCCAAAATCCCGGTAGTACACATCATCCTCTGGCACTTATCTAGAAAACCCTGGGTATCCTTGCCGTAAGCACCACTAAATGTCGGAGGCTGTAGTCTACTAAAACTCTCCAGCCTACGCTGCTCATCATCTGGCGTAACTCGGACCACAAAGTACTGAATTGGAGCAACTGGATGGGCTCGAACAACCCTCGGTGTCTGCTGGCCCTCAGTAGCCTGCTCAGGTGTCCCGGCAACTAGAGTCTAACTGCCTCCCCTGACCTAAGAAGTAGCAGCAACTGCCTGAGCAAGGGTGGTACACACAGTCAAGATTTGAGCCAAGGTCTCCTGAAGACCTGGAATAATACTAGGGGGATTAATTGGCACGGCCCTGGCTACTGCACGGGCTGGCCCCTACCTCTACCACGGCCTCAACCCCTCGCTGGTGTAGCTAGTGGCTGGTCGCCCTGATCGGTTGTGCGAGTCATCACCATCTGTGAGAGAATGAAACAACATAAGTTTAGATTTCTAGAATCAATCAAATGGCATGGAAGAATTCAAGAAAAATGAGATTGTTCCTTAGGGTTCTGTAGCGTCTCAAAGATAAGTAGAGACGTCTTCGTACCGATTCACAAGACTCTACTAAACATGCTCATGACGGTTGATGATTGTGTGACCTAGGCTCTAATAACAACTTGTCACGACCCCAAATCCTAAGCCGGTCGTGATGGCGCCTATCATGGATCTAGGCTAGCCAACCTTTTCAGATTATCGATATATCCCAAAATTTCACCAAACTTTAGCATATTTTCAAAATATTAGAAAGAGATAAACAAATACACACTTCCCCAAAATATGGAGTGAACTGCCATGAGCATCTATGACTGAAAATACAATGTACAACAGTGACTTGCTACAAAAAAAGTTTGAAGTACAAAAGACCAAAAGAAACTATAGTCTGAGGGAAGGAAATGAGTTGAGCTGGGGACATTGAGTAGCTACCTCAATCCTCAAACAACTTCCAACTCGTCCAGAAATCAATTAGTGGGATGGTCTGGTACCTGGATCTACACACAGAGGGGCATGGAGTAACGTGAGTACACAAACTCAGTAAGTAATCAATGAACGAAAAACTTTAGTGTGGTGACGAGCCATTTAAATGATGTAAATCCATATAATGAATAACAGTTTAAATGAATAAATCAAGTCAGAAATCTACAATTCCGAATATTTCATAAAACTCCGGTTTCCATAAAAAAATCTCATATGAAAACTTTTGTCCAATATTTATTATCAGAGGATCGGTGTACAGAAGAGTGAAAACAACATTTTAATAAAATATAAGCCCCTCGGGCACAATATCACTAGCAATAAAGCCTCTCGGGCAAGCCTCTCAGTCACTTGTGACTCCACTACCAGTATCTCATGCTCTCACTTAACACTCGTACTCAGTAAGTACCAAGAACACACACAACTGCTGTGGCGGGCAGCCCGCTCCACTACATTTATACATACATATATATATATTTATACTATTGCGGCGTGCATTCCGATCCATATATATAACATATATTGTTGCGGCGTGCAGCCCGATCCATATAATAGTCGACTGCGCTCACTAGGGGTGTACATAATCTTGGAGGGGCTCCTTTAGCCCAAGCACTAAATCTACTGTGGCGTGCAACCCGATCCAATATGCATATTGTTGCGTCGTGCAGCCCAATCCATATATAACATATATTGTTGCGCCATGCAGCCTGATCCATATATATATATAATCTATATTGCTGCGGCGTGCAACCCGACCCATATATAATAGATAACACATATATTTTTGCGGCGTGTAGCCCGTCCCATAACTATCCTCACATACATAGCTCTCGCCCTGACTCAGTCACCCTCACAAGCCACTTGGGCAATTTATCTTGACTTATGGGACTCAGCCCAAAATACTTTTTAAAATTTTCAAGCAGTGTGATAATAGTGAAAATAACAACAAGTAGGAAAACAATGATTGAGTTCACAATTTACTAACAGGATAGTGCTAGAATAGTGTAAAAGTACCCCCTGAGGGTCTACACAGGTTGGCACAAGGCCCCAAACATGGAAAAAACCCCCGAGGCTCTAAACATATCCGCACAAGGCCCCAAACATGGCTCACAACCCATAAACAAGTATAAACTTCTGAAAGATAGAATGTCGTAAGGTTTCAAATCGAATACGCGGCTTAATAGTCGCTACATGATGGACCAATTCACAATCCCTATCGGTGCACGCCCCCACACTCGTCACCTATCATGTGTGTCACCTCATGTATCAACACAATAACAATTAACGGGGTGTCATGCCCTCGGGTTTAGAGTTACAATTGTTAGTTACCTCAAAATAGCCAAAAAGCTAATCCGCGTTGCGCTTGCCCCTCGAATTGGCTCCCAAATGCTCAGAATCTAACAAATCAGATTAACATCATCAATGCACGCTAACGGAACAAAACCCAATCGAAAGATATAAATTTTAACACAATTCCCAAAATTCAGCAAAATCTGAGCCCCGGCCCATGCCTCAAAATTTGATAAAATTTACATCACTAGAAATGTCTTCCTGCCACAATTCTACACATACGAAGAACACCACTATCGGACCATAATTGCCTACCCAAATCTCCCATAGAATATTCCAAACCTCCTCCCATTTTTCCAAACTTTTTCTACTTTAATCCTTCAAATAACAAGCCTAATCAGAACAAAATACCATAGAAACGAGTTTTATAATCCGGGAACTTACCTCCACTGAAGAACCTTGAATTATTTCTTCAATTTTCTCTGAAACAAGCTCCACCTACATGGAACAACGGAAGAATGACTAAAATTTTGCGGAGGATCCATGTTATACTATTCTGCCTAGTTAATCTGCACCTGCGGACCTTTCCCTGCACCTGCGCTCGCAGGTGCGCACCTGTGAAAACCCAATAACAATCCAAATTCTCGCACCTGCGATCCCTTTTCTGCACCTGCGGCTTCGCAGGTGCGGCCAAATCTTCGCACCTACAGACTCCTCCTGTCTAGCCTCTTTTCCACCTATGTATGGACCTTCACACCTGTGGCGTCGCACCTGCGGCTGCCCATCCGTAGGTGCGGCCACACCAGCAGCTTAACACCAGCAGCTATTTGCTGTAAATTTCCTAAGTTCAAACCTCCGCCAACAATCCGAAATCAATTTCGAGCCCCTCGGGGCCCCAACCAAACATACCAAGACACCCCATAGCACCATTTAAACTTAGTCAAGCCCTCGAAAAACCAAAAACAACACCAAAACACCAAAATTACCTCAAATCCAAACCTATGAGCTCTGAAACTTCTAAATTTTGCCAATGATACCGAAACCAACCAAAACACATCTGATTGAGCTTAAAAGTTTCACACATATCCAAAGTGGCATTATGAACCTACTCCAACTGTCGGAATTCCATTATGACCTCTATATCCTATTTTCCAGTGCCGACCGAAAATCGCCAAAACCTAACCTTCGCCAATTCAAGCCTAATTCTACACATGACATTAAAACTTAATTTCGAATACATTCCTAAGTCCCAAATCACCTAGAAAAGCTATCCGAGCCATAAAATCTGCATTCCGAGTTTGTTTACCAATAAATCAACTCCCAATTTGAATTTTTCAAGTATTAGGCTACTTTAAGAGGCTAAGTGCCTCTATTCCCAGCACGACCACTCCGAACCCAAACCATCCGACCCAACACAACCTGAACAGGCTAAGTAATATATGATAAAGTATAAAAGCGGGAAACGAGGCTAATCTCACAGAACGACCAGTCGGGTCATTACAAATAAGTGGAGGTATTTAGACTTCCTTTCTTCCTCTACTTCCCACGTCATCTCTTCCACGTTCTTGCTTATCCATAAAGCCTTCACGGAGGTTACCTCCTTTCTCAGAAGCTTTTGGATTTGTAGATCAATGATGGCAACTGCAATTTCCTCGTATGTCAAGTCCTCTGTAATCTGTACATCACCAGTGGGCACCACTCGTGTAGGATAGCTAATGCACTTCCGTAGCATGGATACGTGAAAAACCGGATGGACAAACTCCAATACTGTAGGCAACTCTAACTCATAAAATACTTGGAACACTCTCCGAATGATCCTATAAGGCCCAATATACCGTGGACTAAGTTTTCCTTTATTGCTCATCTCATCACACCCGTCACATGTGACACCTTTAAGAATACCCAGTCATTAACCCCGAACTCTAAATCTTGTCGCTACACGTCAGAAAATGACTTTTGACGACTCTGAGCTGTCATCAGTCACTCCCGGATGACCTTAAATTTTTCTATGGCCTGTTGAACCAGGTCTGGCCCATGTAATCTAGATTCTCCAACATCAAACCACCATATAGGAGATCTACACTTATTCCCATACAAAGCCTCATACGGTTAGGATAACTCTTTTCTTTTGGGAAAGGGGTTTGGATACTGTCGCTCTAATCAGTTTGCCTACTGATTTAAAAGTACCTATTAGTATTAAGCAGCACACACAACAGAGACATATTTCTATTTTTTTGGAATTTAGTCACCTAAGGCTTTCCTAAACGGGGGACAGTGTATATAAACAGAATTATTAGAGGAATTATTGCAAATTGTTACCCAAACATGGTGTTCTAGGTTGTTCAGAACACAAAAGCATTACAAGTTGTTTTTAGAAAAAACTGAGTAAGGTTGTTATACCTTTTTCTACATCAGTAATTAGAATAAATGTAGTTGAGCAATTACGACCCTATAACATGATATTTAATGCACAGGTAGATATCCAGAATGTTGCATATGCAGAATTCCAAAGCATGATTTCTAAATGCTTAGTAGTCACAGTATTATTAATGGTTTCAGAAGATGCTGGAGTGATAATTTATTTTAGTGTTGTTTCGCCTGTGACAAGATTTATAAGCGTACATGGCAGTGTGGAACATGATAGTAGAGAATACCATTTATTAGCAGGATTTTTCTAAGTAAAAGTGAACATGCTGAAACAACATGTATGAGACCTAATAAACCTGATTTCTAATGGATTTGAACATATCGTCCTAAACATGATCTCTATTACACAGATAGGAAATAAAATCAAATAGCATGGTTTCTAATGCATGAAGTTGAACATATGGGCCTATACACGATCTCTATTGCACAGATATGAAATAAAGTTAAATGGCATAGTTTCTAATGCATGAATTTTAACATATGAGCCTAAACATGATCTCTATTGCACAGATAGGAGATAAAGTCAAATAGCATGGTTTCTAATGCATGAATTTGAACATATGGGCCAAAACATGATCTCTATTGCACAAATAGGAAATAAAGTCTAATAGCATGATTTTTATCCCTTTAATAGCTATCGCTTATGTGGTTACCCCTCTCTTTTCACTATCCATCCCCTGAGTTGTTTACAAATTATTACAGGCCAGGGAATTATGAATTACACAACCAAAAGAAAAATATGAAGTTACTTTTATTGGGAGCCTTCAATTAGACCCAGATCTTCCAACCCTTAATGCCTTATGGTATTTCATAGCCTTTTCATAATCCGGATGTATCAGAGTTCCCTAAGGACCTAAAGGTCTCCCGGGCAGTGCTCACACCCAGACATGGCCAAAGAGTTAAACATGTGCAGTGTGGAAGTGTCTGCCTTGTGTGTTAGAGTTCAAAGGGTACTCAAAGGGTCCCCAAAGCAGTACTCACACGAAGGGGGCTGAACCTAGACTTCTAAGAGTATATGTGAGAGTTCTTTTTATTTAAAACAATTTAAGTAAGGAACAATTTTGAGAAAAGGTAGGTAAGAAAACTGTTTTTTGAAGAAGGAAATGGAAGCTTAACATCACACAAAGGACCAAGGATAGTCCAACAAGCACAAACAGGGGTAATGGGATTTGAGGGACAAATACAGAGCATGTAAGGGTAGACATGCAGTGGGCAGATACACACGTAGACATACAATCATAAACTTTTAGGGGCATAGAGGATAATGGGGTACAGTAAAGTGCTAGGGTAGATTAACAACTAAGGCCACGGTTAAACTAATGTACTAGTCATAGGCATGTAAGAATTAGATGATAAGTGTACAGAAACATGTTGGTCATAAAAAAATAAAGCCTAATTTAAACATGCAAAGGGAAGTTCAAGATCCTAGATACATGCTGAAGAGTAAGTAAGCAAATTGGAAGCATGCTGAATTACAAAAGTAGTGGAATCATGTTGGTTTGAGGACTGACATCTAATTTAGAACATACTAGTGAAGTGAAGAAAGTAGTAACACAAACATGAAAGTATGAGAGCACAATAATTAGGCTTGGCTTGCAGCCGGCCAACATAGAATAATAGTAGTTAGCACAAAAGAGAGAGCAGAGAGTCTTTGAAATTGTGAGAGAGATTTTTTAACAGATTAGTTCATGTGTGTGTAATGAAGGAATAAAGTATATATCTAGTTTGAAAGCTTGATGAAAAACAAGGAAAAATCATAATTAACCAGTGATTGTGTGACTGAATATAAATCATTACCCAATTAGTACAAGTATCCCTATAATCAAGGGAGTGATTCACACGGTGAGTATTAAATAAGGAAAGGACCATATATAGTTTCGAGGAATATAAGAACAGTGTAAGTACAACAGGCAATTAGGTATCCCTTAATTGAAGGGGTTAAATCACTAAACGCCTCACAGTCGCTCATGCCTCCCAATCACTCGTCACTCGGCACTCGGTGCGCTCACTGGGGGTGTATACAGACTCCAGAGGGGCTTCTTCATCCCAAACGCTAATATCACTCAGCACCTCACCATCACTCTTGGCCCTCGGCCACACTCGGTAGAACCACTCAAAGACCCCTCGGTCGAATCAGTAAAATAGAGTACTCAACCCAAAGCATCATTTTAATGCTCATATAGTGTAAATCAGGCTGAGTTTCAAAATATAGTATGCACAATGATGCTGAGTAAAATCGTCAATAGATAGTGAGGAAAACAACAGTAAAAAGCCCCCAAGGGGTCTAAACAGATCGGCACGAGGCCCCAAACACGGCGTATAACCCAAATATTTCAGAAATATTTGGAACGTAATTTAACATAAGGTTTTGAGTGAAAAATATGCAACTCATTAGTTGCCGCGGAGAGAACCTAGTACAGTCCAAAAATCAGTACGCGCCACATACTTATCATCCGACATGAGCGCCATTCCAAAATCAGTGAGAAAATATGTTGTCCGGGGTTCCATACCCTCAGGACAAGATTTATAACCATTACTTACCTCCACCGGGCCACAACACTAGTCTGAAATGCGCTTGCCCCTCAAATTGGCTCCCGATTTATCTGAATCTAGCCATAATCTTTTCAACATCATTAATATATACTCAAGGAACACAACCCAATCGAAAATTATCAAATTATACAAGAATCTCGAAATTCGGCCAAACTCGAGCCCCGGGCCCACGCCTCAGAATTCAAAATTTTTTTTACATCATTAAAATCCTCGTCCTCCCACGATTCTATACATACCAAGAACACTAAAATCGGACCACAATTGCCTACTTAAATCCTCAAAAGAAGAATGAATTTCCCATGCACCCCTTCTTCCACTATTTGGGTTTAATTCCAGCAAATTCTACGGTTTAATCACTTAGAAATCGACATATAAATGAGTTATGAAGTAAAAAAAAAACCTTAACTCCAAGTGATTCCCTTCAATTCCCTCTTCAATCCTCTCAAAAGTGCTCCCAACTTGTCAACAATGGAGGAAATACGAGCCAATTTCGCATATCAGGCCTTTTAAAACATTCTGCAGAGCTATAAAATTTCCTTCACTGCGATCATGTACCTTGGCACGCGATCGCAACGCACAGACCAACCAACCATTGCGATCGCAGAACAATACACCTGATCACCTAGAACAATTCTCAACCCCATACACACGCCTCAAAATACCCTACGCGATTGCACTGCCTATCCTGCCCAACCTATGCGATCTTTATCCTAACCATGCGATTGCATAGAACAAAATGCCTTGCCCACTATTTTCCTCTACGCGATCGTAAACATCCTCCCGCGATCGCGTAGAAGGAAACCAGAACCTCACACCAGCCACAAATCTGCCCAGTTTTCAAGCCAAGAATTGGTCCGTTAATCACCAGATAGCCTATTTTCCACTGCGGACCATAAATCGCCAAAAAGTAAGTTTCGCCAATTCAAGCCTTATTCTACACCGGACATCACAAAAATATTCTGAAAACACTCCTAAGTCCCAAATCACCTAACAAAGCTATCCGAACTATAAAATCTGCATTCCGAGGTCGTTCCCCAATAAGTCAACTCTCAGTTGACTTTTTCCATTATAAGGCTATCTTTTAAGGACTAAGTTATTGAATTCTCATTTAACCGTTCCGATTTCAAGCCTATCGACTCTGACAGGTCAGTAATAGAATAACTAACTTATGACACGTCAATAACATCGCTTATAATGCATGTTTTACGTAACGACGGACCGAGCCGTTACATTCTCCCCATCTTAAAGAAACGTTCGTCTCCGAACGGGTCTAGAAACATACCTAAAGGCTCAAAAAAGTGAGGATATTTTCTCTACATCTCCCGCTCGGTCTCCTAAGTAGCCTCCTCCACTGGCTGACCTCTCCACTGCTCCTTCACTGAAGCAATCTCCTTTGACCTCAGCTTTCTGACCTCGCGAGCCAAAATAGACACTGGCTCTACCACATAAGACATATCATCCTCGAGTTGAACTGTGCCGAATCCTAACACATGAGATGGGTCACCAACATATTTTCTGAGCATCGACACATGGAATACCGGATGAACACTCGATAGACTGGGTGGAAAGGCAAGTCTATAAGCCACCTCTCCAACCTTCTAAAGCACCTCGAAGGGGCCAATAAATCGCGGACTTAGCTTTCCTGTCTTTCCGAACCTCATAACACCCTTCATTGGTGATACCTTCAGCAGTACCTTAACCCTTCCATAAAAGAAACATCCCAAACCTCCCGGTCTGCATAACTCTTCTTCCTAGACTGCGCCGTGCGAAGTCCCTCCTGAATCAAATTCACCTTCTCCAACGCATCCTGAATCAAATATGTGCCCAATAACATAGCCTTACCAGGCTCAAACCAACCAACTGGCGTTCTACACCTCCTACCATATATCATACGCAGCCATCTGAATCCTGGACTGATAGCTGTTGTTATATGAAAACTCCGCTAGTAGCAGGATATGATCCCATGAACCACCAAAATAAATCACACAAGCCCCTAACATGTCCTCTAGAATTTGAATAGCCCTTTCCGACTACCCGTCGGTCTGAGGATGAAATTCAGTGCTCAACTCAACCTCAGTACCCATACCTCAATACACAACCCTCTAAAATTGAGACTTGAACGGAGTACCCTTGTCAGAAATAAAAGAAATTGGAACTCCATGCAATCGGACAATCTCCTTAATGTAAATCTCAGTTAACCTCTCTGGAGAATAAGTAGTACCAACAGGAAAGAAGTGTGCGGACTTGGTCAGGTTGTCCACAATAACCCATATAGCATCAAACCTCCTCGAAGTCCGTGGGAGTCCAACTACGAAGTCCATGGTGATTCGCTCCCACTTCAACTCCAGAATATCAAACCTCTGAAGCAATCCACCTGGTCTTTGGTGCTCGTACTTGACATGTTGACAGTTGAGACACCGAGCCACAAACTCAACAATATCCTTCTTCATTCTCCTCCACCAGTAATGCTGCCTCAAATCCTGATACGTCTTCATGGCACTCGGATGAATGGAATACCGCGAACTATGAGCCTCTGCTAGAATCAAATCTCGAAGACCATTTACATTGGGCACGCAAATCTGGACCTGCATCCTCATGACCCCATCATCACCAATAACCACATCCCCAGCATCACCGTGACGGACCCTGTTCTGAAGAACATGCAAATGTGGATAATCATATTGGCGTGCTATAATCTTATCGTAAAGAGAATACTTGGAGGCTACACAAGCCAACACCCACGGGGGCTCTGATAGATCCAATCTCGCCAACTGACCTGCCATGGCCTGAACATCAAGGGCTAATGGCTGATCTGCTACTGGAAGGTAGGCTAGACTCCCCAAACTCTCTGCTCTACGACTCAAGGCATCGACCACTACATTGGCCTTCCCCGGATGATATAAGATAGTGAGGTGATAATCCTTGAGGAGCTCCAACCATCAACTCTGGTGCAAATTTAAGTCCTTCTGCCTCAACATATACTACAAACTATGAAGATCAGTGAAAATCTCACACTACGCTCCATACAAATTATGCCGCAAAATCTTCAAGGCACGAACAATGGCAGCTAACTCAAGATGCTGCACAAAATAATTCTTCTCGTGCACCTTCAACTGCCTTGACGCGTAGGCAATCAACCTACCGTCCTGCATCAATACCGCTCTCAAGCCAATTCTAGAAGCATCATAATAAACTGTGTAAGAACCCGAACCAGAAGGCAAAACTAGTACTGGAGTTGTAGTCAATGCTGACTTAAGCTTCTGAAAGCTCTCTTCACACTCATCAGACCTTCTGAATAGAGCACCCTTCTGGGTCAATCTGGTCAAAGGAAAAGCAATAGAAGAGAATCCCTCCACAAAGCGACGGTAATAACCCGCCAAACCAAGGAAACTCTTAATCTCTATAGCTGAGGACGGTGTGGGCCAACTCTGCACTACCTCAATATTCTTTGGATACCCCTGAATCCCCTCACTAGACACCATGTTCCCCAAGAAAGGTACCGAACCAATCCAAAAGTTACACTTGGAGAATTTCACATAAAGATTATCCTCCCTCACCCTCTGTAACACAATCCTCAAATGCTGAGCATGCTCTTCCTAGCTATGAGAATAAACCAGGATGCCATCAATGAACACAATGACGAAGGAATCAAGATAACACTGAAACACGTTGGTCATCAATTGCATGAACGCAGCTAAGGCATTGGTCAGCCCAAATGACATAACCATGAACTCATAATGACCATATTTGCTCCTGAAAGCAGTCTTTGGAATGTCAGAATCCCGAATCCTCAACGGATGATACCCAGATCTCAAATTAATCTTGAAAACACTTTGGCTTCTTGAAGCTGGTAAAACAAATCATCTATGTGGGTCAAGGGCTACCGGTTCTTCACCGTAACCCTACTCAACTGAAGATAGTGGATACAGATACGAATGGACCCATCCTTCTTCTTTACGAACAACACCGGTGCACCCCAAGGTGACACACTAAGCCAAATTAACCCCTTATCTAGAAGATCCTGAAGCTGCTCCTTCAATTCTTTTAGCTCTACCTGTGCCATGCTATTTGGTCGAATAGAAATGGGTTTAGTGCTTGGCACCAGGTCACTACCAAAATCAATATCCCTGTCAGGTGGCATGCCCGACAGGTCTGCAGGAAACACATCCGGAAAGTCACGGACCACAGGGACTAAGTCAATAGTGGAACTCTCACCATCGACATCCCTCACAAAGGCCAAATAAGATAAAAACCCTTTCTCAACCATGCGTTGAGCCTTCAGGTAAGAAATCACCATGCTAGGCATATACTTAGAAAAACCTCTCCACTCAACCCTCGGACACCCCGGCATAGCTAATGTCACGGTCTTAGCGTGACAATCAAGAATAGCATGGCACGAAGATAACCAATCCATGCCCAATATCACATCAAAATCGACAATGCTGAGTAAAAATAGGTCCACTCGGCTCTTCAGACCCCCAATAGATATCATGCACGACCGATACACACGGTCCATAACAATAGTATCGCCCACCGGAGTCGACACATGAACAGAGGTGACTAGAGACTCACGGGGCACATCCATAAAATGGGCAAAATATGAAGAAACATAGGAATATGTAGAACCAGGGTCAAATAAAGCCAAGGCATCTGGACAACAGACTGAGACAATACCTACGATCACGGCATTTGAGGCCATAGCATCCGGCCTGGCTGGAAATGCATACATGCGAGCCTGACCTCCCTCTGCTCGACCTCCCCCTGAAAGGCGACCTCTGGCTGCCTGGGCGGGTGGTGAAGTGACTTGAGTTGAAGTGGAGGGCTTGCCCCTCTGCTGAGAAGATCCACCGAAACGACAGGGACACTGCCTCCACCCGTGCCCGAACTCTCCGCACTCAAAATAACTCCTTGGAGCTGGAGGCAGGGACTGATAGAAACCACTAGAACTCGTACGACCACTGAAAGACTCATGCATAGAAGAACCCTGAACTAGAGGTGCGCGAGCTACATTCTAAGATAGGAGAGCACCAAATGAAGTACGGCCTGACTGAGAACCACAGGTACCCTACCCCGAGGAGGCACCACCATATGCTGGACGGTCTGACTGAGGGGGCCTGAATGAAGGACCCCTTCCCTGCGGAAACTGTCCCCTGAAGGGAGCACCACTGGAACTGCCAAAACCACGAGGACCCTTGGACTCCCTCTCCTCCCGCTCCTAACGGCGAATAGACTCAACATCTCTAGCTATGTCAACAACCTGCTCACCCTTTCCTTATCAGTAGGGATAATCTAAGAAGCATGCCTAGCCAGCTCGGAGAACCTCATCTCATACTGAGTAACTGATAACTCTCCTTGGCGCAGCTGCTCAAACTGCATGCGCTTCACCTAACTGTGGGACTGAGGAACATACTTCTCATAAGAGGTATTGAACCAACCAATCTACGCCTCTCAAATAACTCCCACCAGGTAAAGGCAGCACCCGCAAACAGTAATGTAACAAATGAGACCCCACTGGTCTCAAAAATACGCGTGGTACGCAGTATCCTCTGGCACCTATCTAGAAATCCCTAGGCATCCTCACCCTGGGTACTGCTGAAACTCGGAGGCTGATGTCTGCTAAATCTCTCCAACCTGCGATGCTCGTCCTCAGGCATAGCAGGGACCACATAATCCAGGACTGGAGAAAGTGGCTGAGCTGGGGCTGCTCCCTGTGCTTGAATACCCTGTGCATCCTGCTCAGGTGCCCGGGCAGCTGGAGTCTTGTTGCCTCCCCCGACCTGAGATGTAGTGGAAATAGAAGACATGGCAACGGCCTGAGCAAAACTAGTGCATACTGTCAATATCTGAGACAGGGTCTCCTGAAGACCCGAAATAACCATAGGCACTGCTGGTGCCTGAGCCTGTTCCGCTGGGACACCATCAGCGGGAACCTGATCATGATCGATACGAGGATCCTGAGGCACTGCCCCAGGTGCTTCGCGGGCTGGCCCCTTACTTCTACCACGACCTCGATCGCGACCTCGACCTCTCGCTGGTCTAGCCGGTGACTGGTCACTCTAATCGGTATGGCGTGTCCTCACCATCTGTGACAGAATGGAACAACGTAAGTTCAGATTTCAAGAATCAATTTATCAGCACGAAAGAGTTCAAGAAATATAGAAATGTTTCCTAAAAGTTTGGCAGCCTCTCAAAGATAAGTACAGACATCTCCGTACCGATCCGCAAGACTCTACTAAACCTTCTCATGACCTTTGAATCCTATGTAACCTAGGGCTCTGATACCAAACTGTCATGACCCCAAATCCTACACCGGCCGTGATGGCACCTATCATTAAAGGAGGCTAGCCGACCACCGCATGTTCGCAATTTCTTTTGAAAATCACGTTCAAGTTTTAAGCATTTCGTAAAAATATACAGAAAGTTTCTTAATACAATAGGCCAATATGATGCAATACTTCCATCCCCAAAACCAAGAGCCAACATTTCATGAGCATCTAGAGAAATAAGCCTATATAAACTATTATAATACAAAACCTTCGAAAAAAGCTAAATACAACAAGAAGGGAAAACATAGATGTTGTGAACGCTGAACAGCTACCTCTATATCCCACAAATCCGGCTCCGCTGTGGAATAAAGACTAATGCTCGATATCTGCTCCTGAATCTGCACACACAGGTGCAACGAGTAATGTGAGTACGCCAACTCAGTAGTAATGAAAATAAATCAAGTGTAAGTAGCAAGGAAACACATAAAATCAATACCATCAAGTCACAATATACACGACCTTACTTTCCAATAGTATAACATAGATATACGAAATCATCATGCCTTAAAACCAACTTCAGAAAAAGTCCTTTAAAGAATGCAGATTTTGCAAAACTTTAAAACTAAGGATTTGGTATTCAAATGAATGTAGTAAAATCATAAGTAGCCCCTCGGGAAAAATCTTGTATCATAATCAGCCCATCCGACATGCCTCACAATCACTCAGCACCTCACAGTAGCTCATGCATCCCACTCACTCGTCACTCGGCACTCGGTGCGCTCACTGGGGGTGTGTACAGACTCCGGGGGGGATCCTTCAGCCCAAGTGCTAATATAACTCAGCACCTCACCATCACTCCTGGCCCTCGGCCACACTCGGTAGAACAACTCAAAGGCCCCTCGGGCGAATCAGTAAAACAGGGTACTCGACCCAAAACATCATTTTAATGCTCATGTACTGTAAATCAGGTTGAGTTTTGAAAAACTGTATGCACAATGATGCTGAGTGAAATCGTCAACAAATAGTAAGGAAAATAGTAGTAAAAATCCCCCAAGAAGTCTAAACAGATCGGCACGAGTCCCCAAACACGGCGTATAGCCCAAATATTTCACACATCTTTAGAACATAATTTAACATAGGTTTTTGAGAGAAAAAATGCAACTCATTAGTTGCTGCGGAGAGGACCTAGCCAAATCCAAAAATCAGTACGCGCCACATACTCGTCATCCGACATGAGCGCCATTCGAAAATCAGTGAGAAAATATGTAGTTCGGGGTTGCATACCCTCAGGACAAGATTTATAACCATTACTTACCTCCAGCGAGTCACAACACTAGTCCGAAATGCTCTTGCCCCTCAAATTGGATCCTGATTTATCCGAATCTAGCCAAAATCAGTTCGACACCATTAATATATACTCAAGGAACACAATCCTATCAAAAATTATGAAATTATACAAGAATCTCGAAATTCGGCCAAACCTGAGCCCCAGGCCCATGCCTCGGAATTCGATATTTTTTTACATCATTAGAATCCTCTTCCTCCCACGATTCTATACATACCAATAACTCTAAAATCGGACCACAATTGCCCACTCAAATCCTCAATAGAATAATCAATTTCTCATGCACCCCTTCTTCCCCAATTTAGGTTTAATTCCAGCAAATTCTACGGTTTAATTACTTAGAAATCGACATATAAACGAGTTATAAAGTAAAAAAAACCTTACCTCCAAGTGATTCCCTTCAATTCCCTCTTCAATCCTCGCAAAAGTGTTCCCAACTCGTCAACAATGGAGGAAATATAAGCCAATTTCGCATATGAGACCTTTTAAAACATTCTGCCGAGCTATAAAATTTCCTTCACTGCGATTACGAACCTTGGCACGCGAAGGTGATGTACTGACCAACCAACCATTGTGATTGCCGAACAATATACGCGATCGCATAGAACAATTTTCCACCCCATACACGCGCCCCAAAATACCCTACGCGGTCGCACAACCACCCACGCGATCCGCACTGCCAATCCTTCCGAACCTATGCGATCGCAATCCTAACCACGCGATCTCATAGAACAAAATGCTTTCCCCATTATTTTACTCTACGCAATCGCAGACATCCTCCCGCGATCGCGTAGAAGGAAACCAGAACCTCGCACCAGCCACAAATCTGCCGAGTTTTCAAGCCAAGAATTGGTCCGTTAATTACCCGAAACACACCTGAAGCCCTCGGGACCTCAACAAAACATACCAACATATCCCATAACATCATTAAAACTTAGTCGAGCTTTCGAAACACCAAAAACAGCACAACAACACCAAATTTACATCAAATTTAAACCTATGAACTTAGAAACATCCAAATTTCGCCAACTACGCCGAAACCAACCAAAACACCTCTGATTGACCTGAAATTTTGCAGACATGTCCAAAATGACACTACGAACCTACTCCAACTTCGGGAATTACATTGCGACCCTGATATCCTATTTCCCACTGCCGATCGGAAATCACCAAAAACTAACTTTCACCAACTCAAGCCTAATTCTTCACCGGACATCACAAAATATTCAGAACACATTGCTAAGTCCCAAATCACCTACAGAATCTATCCGAGCCATAAAATTTACATTCCGAGGTCGTTCCCTAATAAGCCAATTCTCAGTTGACTTTTCCCATTATAAGGCTATCCTTTAAGGACTAAGTTACTGAATTCTCATTTAACCGTTCTGATTTCAAGCCTATCGGCTCTAAAACATCAATAATAGAATAACCCCCTATGACAAGTCAATAAAAACAATTATAATGCATGTTTTACGTAATGACAGACCGGGTGTAGGGTGGAGACCACAGTTTCCAACGACGAACTAGCCGGAGAAGGCGAGCATACCTTATTGGAGGTGGAGAGTCCAGAGGTCTCTAGAGAGTACTAGAGAGATAGAGAGATGAAAGACCGAGTTAAATGAGGGGTCGGTGGGGGGTTGGTGTAGGTTTAATTATGGTAACACTAATTTGGGCCGTTGATTTAAATTGATCAACGACTTTGATTAGTTGTGGGGTTGGGACGGGAAGGATTTTAGGTCTGGGTTGGGTAATTGGGCTGATTAAAATCTGATGGGTAGGGTTAGAATTAGGCTAGAATTTGAATAAATGTGGCTAATTATTAAATACCCAATTAAAAATAGATAAATAATTTATAAAAAATAGCCCATAATTAAGAAAAATTAAATTAATGCTTAATAAAATTAAATTAACATGATTAATTAGTATTTAAAATATAAAATGACTAATTATTGAGCCAAAATAGCATAGAGCATGTGATTAGGCTATAATTGGAAAGTTATTGCAATGATAGCCAAAGAGTGCCAATCTGGCTAGTTGTGAAATAATTTGATATTACCAAGGCCAAAAAATAATGTATTAAGTCAAGAGATGTGTTTGGAATCTTTTGTAATGCAATTTATAATTAATTATTAGAGATAAAAATACTGGATAAATTGGAAATAAATTTGTAAAAACATGATAAAATTATGGAAAAATACCAATTGTTATGGAACTTGATTTTGAAGGTATATTTGCAAATTTTAAAAATAATTTTAGGAAAAATTGGGTATCAATAGCTGCCCATCTTTACCCAGGAAGGATGAAAGAGTTGTCGGGTAAAGATATGATGGCCAATTTGACCGAGTGGAAATAGCTTGAAAGTTTGAGGTTGCACCTTGGTTTCTGAGTTGCCTACATATCCCTGGTTTTACAGGAATCATGCCGTATGTAATTAAGGAATCATCGGCGAAGTATACCGATGAAGTTTCACAAAGACGGACGCAAAGTGCAGGGTCGGGTGATCAAGCGGCTTATGGGATAATTACGAGATCTGGAGCAAAACCGCTCCTGCCTGGATGGCTGTTGCTAAACGGATTTCCTGCAAATGAATAACAAACACATATTGTGCATAATTTAAACATGATGAAATTTCCCATTGGACCATGAATGCTGTCTTCGGACAGATAAGGATGACGTCCTAAGACCTTGATGTCCTGGGCCATGGATTGCTTTGGTGGGGAATTCGCAGGACATGAAATGATGTTCTCGCGCCATGAAGATGGTACCTCCGAACTATGACGCCTTAGAATAATGATATGAAAAATGATAAAAAGAGATCCTCAGGCCATGACATGGTGTTCTCGGGCTATGAACACGGTGCCTCCGAACGATGACGCCTTAGGATAGGTTGGCGATATTTCAGCCCATGAAAATGCAATAGCATGATGCTGACAAGACTGAGGTTAGTCGTGCGAATTTTAAAAAGGGCAGAGCTCTCGAAAGGAAGAGAATGATATAGACAGAGGTTGCTTCTGAAAAGTAAATGGGAGACAACGTTTAGTCTCTAAAGGCAGAAAGGTAGACTTATGCAATATGCGGATGCAGATGGAGACAATGTTTAGTCTCAGATGGCAGAAAGGTAGCCTTGTGAAATATGCGGATGCAAATAGAGGCAGTGTTTAATCTCAGAAGGCAGAAAGGTAGCCTTATGCAATATGTGGATGCAGATGAGATAACGTTTAGTCTCGGAAAGCAGAAAGGTATCCTTATGCGATATGATAATACAGATAGAGACAGCGTTTAGTCTCGAAAGGTATAAAGGTAACCTTATGCAATGATGTAGATCAAGGTAGAGCTTAACCTCGGAAGCTAGAATGGTAACCTTATGCAATAATTAAATAAATGATAATAGATATTCTTCGCTTGTAATAGATTGCAGTATTGTGACCGTTGTAAGCATTGCGATTGTGAATCGTCTCGGCCATGCTTTCTTGTTGAAGGCCCTGGCCATTCTTTTCTGATATAGTTTACCATGACATACTGCACTCATTCTCTTCCCGTCTATGAGGGCCAATTACTCATAACGTCTTCTAACCCACTTTGCATCGCTAAGGTCAGCTTCCTGTATAATCTTTATAGATGGAATCTCCACTTTGACAGGAATAACAGCCTCTGTACCATAAACTAGCATATAGGGAGTTACCCATGTTGATGTGCGGACGGTGGTGAGGCATCCCAGTAAGGCGAATGATACCTTTTCATGCCATTGCTTGTGCCTTTCTATAATATTTCTTAGTATCTTCTTGATATTTTTAGAATCCCCCGGTTTGATAACTTCGGTCTTATCCAGGTTGGACTTAGGTCTTTTCTCAAAGTTCTCAACTTCTTTGACAATCTCGTCAGGTATGTCGTCCTCTTCTGAATCAATGTCCGTTTGCTGCGTTGCCGCATTGCATGTCATAGTCATTGGTTCATCAAGACAATTAATAGTAACACTGTACAAATAAAGTAATGAGAAAACAATAGCAATAAATATCAGATTCGTAAGAGAAATTTAGAAGATGCTTTGATAGATTGAATAACTGTTTTGAACATTGAAGATCTTTATTGTAGAAATTGAAAATGCAGGAAAAGGAAGATCATTTAGTAAATAAAACAGTAAATAATGCTTGCTTTAGCCTTCCTAAATAGGGCGTTGGTTGTCTTGATAGACCAGTTCTTGAGATATTCCCCCTTGATTACAGTTTGTATGGAAGGTCCTTCTTTAGAATAGTAGTAGTTAGCACTGAAGAGAGAGAGCAGAGCGTCTTTCAAATTGTGAGAGAGATTTTTGAACAGATTAGTTCATGTGTGTGTAATGAATGAATAGAGTATATATATAGTTTGAAACTTGATGAAAAATAAGGAAAAAATCAGAATTAACTAGTGATTGTGGGACTGAATATCAATCAGTACCTAATTAGTACAAGTATCCCTATAATCAAGGGAGTGATTCACACGGTGAGTATTAAATAAGGAAAGGACCATATATAGCTTAGAGGAATATAAGAACAATGTAAGTACAACAGGAAAATAGGTATCACTTAATTGAAGGGGTTAAACTCAAACGGCTAGTAGGTAAAATAAGAATTAAGGTAAGTTCTTATGCCTGTAACATATAAGGAAAGAATTTCACCCCAATTCAAGCATGCAATTGAGAATACGTTCAGAAGATATCACTTAAGGAAATAGTAATCAATTAAAATTTAATCAATTATGTAACAAGGTAAGAAAACAAAGTTGGAAGTCAATAAGAACATCTCATAAGAAATCAGTAGGGCTTTTCAAATCTCCAGGAATTAGGGGTGCAAACAGGGTAAAATTGCAGAGAGTTAAGGATTCGAACAGGAAAAAAATCAGTTAGGCAAATAATAGGCAAGAGAAAGTATAGCAAAGTAAATAATCACATAGAATCAGAGATTCGAGGCTAGCACACATTTAAACGAACAATGGGAATCAGAGAGTTGAAACCCTAGTGACTATAGTAGCAAAAATCACACATGTTTAGAGACAAAGCAGTAACATTGAACATGATATAAGCAAAGAAAACATAGTAAGGGACCCTAACAAGAATAAACGGGGTAAATCACAGAAACCTTAAACATTTATGAGAAATAAATGTCCATGCATTTAAACAAACATATCTGTTAAAGACACACGGCATTAGGGAAAAACCTAGAGTTTTCAGCATTGTAAGTCAAAAATGAAAAGAGAACTCCGAGAAAATTAAGGAATCATAGAATAATATCATAGAATGATATTAAAACAGAAGCAAAATTATTTTTGGAAGAAGGGGTTATGAAACCCTAATTTTGAGATGAAAGATCGCTTAGAATAGGAAGGTTTTCGAAGAAAATATGTAAAAATCATCATGAAAACACAGATCTAAAAGAAATCATAAAAATACCGGGAGTTTGGGTTTTAGAGAGCCTAGAGAAACAAGAAAAACCTTAAAGATGTCGCCAGCGTTAGCCGAAAAAGTCATGGCTCTTACTCAGACGGCCAGAAGAGGCCGGAAGATGACATGAGGGACCATGGGTAGGAGTTGAACCGCTCCAGGTTTTCCTGAGGGCCTTAGGGTGTCATTATACTGGTGTAGCATGGGTAGTAACCATGAGATAATGGGAGACCATAGTTTCCGGCGAGGGAACTAGCCGGAGAAGACGAACAGACCTCATTGGAGGTGGNTAATATGGCTAATTATTAAATACCCAATTAAAAATAGATAAATAATTTTTAAAAAATAGCTGATAATTAAAAAAATGAAATTCATGCTTAATGAAATTGATGCTTTGTAATGCAACTTATAATTAATTATTAGAGATAAAAGCACTGGATAAATTGGAAATAAATTTGTAAAAACATGAGAAAATTATGGAAAAATACCAATTGCTATGGAACATGATTTTGAATGTATATATGCAAATTTTAAAAATAATTTAAGGAAAAATTGGGTATCAACAAATACTGGAGTGGTAACTGTTATAATATGCAAACTCGGTAAGATGTAGATTTTCATCCCAAATTCTTTTAAAACCAAACACACATGTTCGTAACATACCCTTGAGCGTCTGAATTGTGCACTCGGATTGTCCATTAGTTTGTGGATGAAAAGTTGTGTTGAGACTCACCTGAGTTCCTAGACCTCTCTGAAATAACATAAAAAAATATGCTGTAAACTGGGCCCACGGTCAAATGTAATAGATACTGGTATTCCGTGTAGTCGTGCTTTCTCTTTAATATATAATTTTGCATAATCTTCTGTTGTATATGTAGATGTGACCGGTAGGAAATGAGCTGATTTCGTGAGACTATCGACTATCACCCATATGGAATCGAACTTATGATGAGCACGAGGTAAACCCATGATAAAGTCCATGTTTATTGCCTCTCATTTCCATGTCGGGATCTCTATAGTCTGCATTAGCCCTTCGGGCTTCTAGTGCTCTATCTTCACCTGCTGGCAACTAGGGACCTGAGCAACATACTCAACAATTTTCTTCCTCATATTATTCCACCAATACACATCCTTAATGTCATGATACATCTTCGTCGACCCAAGATAAATGGAGTACCACGAATGATGTGCTTCTTACATAATCCTTTGTTATGGCCCAGCTACATCTGCAACACACAAACGACCTCTGTATCTGAGAACCCCATCTCCGTTGAGCTCTAACAACAGCTCCTTCTACTGCAGAACTCACTCTCTAGACTTGACCAACTCTAGATCCTCGTACTGCCTCTCCTTTACTTCAGTTATGAGGGATGATTTGCAGTATTTTTGAGTACAACTCCACTGTAAAGACCCGTAAAATTTCATGGATAAAAATAATGCCCAAATAGGTCCTCGTGTTGTTATAACTATGGAAATTCTTAAAACGGACCCTTTTTGAGAAAAAAGTACCTCGGGACTTAAAAGATATAATTTTCCAAATTTGCGCAGGTCTACAGTCCACTATCCAATCCCAGATCAGGTATGCGGACCGCATAGTGGTCGCATATATGCACACTTTGCTGTCCATTTTGAGGACAACTATGCGGCCTAGAATGCGATTGCATTTCACGAATGCGGGCCTCATAGTTGTCGCATTCTTGCACCTTGATTTTTGCAGAGGGAGTTATGCGACGCACTATGCGATAGCATAACAGGTATGCGGACCACATAGTACTCGGATACCTAGGCAGTCTGTTTTTTTTTGGCCCATTTGAGGGCCATTTATGCGACAAGAATGCATACCGTATAGGAGGAATGTGATCTCATCCCTGACTGCATTTCTGCTTCGAGGCTGTTAAAATTCTAATTTTATACCTGACCCCCAGTTCATTAAAACACTTAGCCCTTTAATTTTAAGCTTATTTTCTGATAAATTAGAGAGAGGGAAAGTGGTTTCTAGAGATAGAGAGAGTTCCAACTTCATCAAATTTGTTCCTCCATCACTACTCAGGCCTGAAATTGATCAAGTAGGACACCATTTTCTTCACTACAAGAGGTAAGCTTCTACCACATCAACCTTAATTTCTAGTTTTTCTTAAAGTGAAACATGGTTAGGTGAGTTCATGAATATGGGGGTAGGATTCTTGCATGCATCTAACCCGCTAATCATAATCTAGTAAAACGAAATGGCTTAGAGTAATCTTTCACTAAAAATAGGACATTTAATCTAAAGGAACACCTAGTGTTTGATAGAATGCTCAAGTGAGTTCAATACATGATCATTATTCCTAATTCTATGTTAAATTATGCCACATTGTGAATCACATTGAAAGTGCTAGAAGGTGTGGTGAATTGTGGTAGAAATTTAAAGGGGAATTTCGATTCAAGGTATGTATGGCTAACTTTAATCTTTGTAGAGCCACCTTGTTGGTGTCTGAGCACACTGTATGAAATTGTTGCTTGAGCATATGTGAATTGATTTTCCTTTTGTGACGAGGTGTAAGATTTCATTATCTCATTTTTCTTAGTCGATTACCAAGATAACTGAGATAGTGAAGGTTCATTCCTTGTGTAAACATGAAAGCCTTAAAGACATGATATCCAATGCATGTTTTGCATGGTTTGAATGAATATGTTGGTCCTAAACATGGATTTTAATGCACATATAGGGAATGTAAAAGGCTAAGGCATGATATCTACCCAATGATAGAATATATATAACTACCCTCCCCATTTCACTAGCCACCCTCAATATCTGTTTACAATAATTATTACAAACCAATAGCTGGATGAATTACATATATAGATAGAAAAGAAGAAGTTAAACTATAGGGAGCCTTATGTAGGCCCAAATGTACCAAACTTTCGAAAGCCTCAAATGCCAAAGTCATAGCCTTTCTTATGTCCGGGTGTGTCAGAGTTCCCTAAAGACCTCAAGGATCCGAGACAGTGCTCACACCAAGATTTCATAACCAGAACTCAGTAAGTGCAGTGTGGAAGAGCCAACTCTAGTGCATCAGAGTTCAGAGGGATCTCACAGGGATCCCAAACCAGTCACAGACTGGAGGGGCAGAACTTAAGAACCTAAGAGTAGAGTGCGAGTGCTTGAAATAGTTTTGAAAAGGTTTTAATAGTAAAACATTGTTTGAAAAAAGACTTAGTCGAATGAAGAAGTCTTATAGAAATAGGAGTTGTTTAATAGTAAAATAGTTTTGACATGAGTTGTGTAATCAAACAAACAACAGATCAAATACGGAGCAAAACAGGTTGAGCAATACTCAAATAACAACCCTTCACATAGGGATAATTGGGGACTGGGACACATAATATACATATAATAAACAGAAGCCCTTTGGAATTAAGGGGTTGCTAATAGTGCAAATAGTAAGACATGGATTTAGGAGTGCTAATTAGAACATAGTTATAGAATCATAAGTGCTCTAGGGGGTTCATGGGATTGGGAGATTCCATAGTAGGAATATGAATTTCAGAACAAACAATAGGAGACATAGTGGTATCAAACAGAATTGAGCATATAATCAGAACAACTTAAGGTAACTATTGCACAATAGGTGTATACAAAAACTAGGAAACTCATAGAAAAGCATTCAAAGATAAAGTAGATTCACATGGAGACAACTTACACACGAAGTAAACATGTTCATAAATAGGCTGATCCTAAAAAGGGTTTAGAACATAACTAGTATACTAAGTAAAACAAGTTAAACACATGTTGAGAAGCAAACAATAGACATAAACAAATTAGTAAAATGATAAACTAAAGCAGTAGAAGAAACACATTGTTTCTGGAGCATGAATTGAAATCAGAAAATATCAGTAAAGAGAGTAAACAGAAAGTGAAGAACATGAGAGTGTAATAATTAGTCTTGGCTTGCAGCCGGCTGATTTAGTAACAATAGCAACTAACAAAGAAAGCAGTAGAGCTTTTGAGTGTATGAGAGGTGTGAACAAATGTTCGTTCGTGTGTGCATGAGACTATATATTGAGAGTACAAGAGAGCAATATATATAGTAGTTTGAAAGCTAGGCAAATTAGGTAAGAGTCAAAATTGTACAGTGATTATGGAACTCATAATCAATTAGAGTAAAGGCAGCCCAAGTCTTCCCTTAATTAACGGAATCAGCTAACACGGTAAAGAACCTGTAACAAGTAACGAAAGAAATCATGTATAGCTGGAGCATAACAAATAGGGAAATAATTCGAACACAGTAGGTACAGAGTAAGAAATTAGGGCTAGATACATAAGGTCTAATTAAGGAAACAATCAGTAGGAACCAATCAATAATATAGTCAATCACATAATAAGGTAAGAAAATAGTTTACAGGTTGTAAAAAATAGGAAAAGGTAACCGGAAATCAGTAAAGAGTATCAACACAGGAAATCAGGTGTTCAAAGAACCGAATAATAGCACTGATTAAGGGAAATAGTGTAGAATCCCACGAATAAACAAATAACTCAAACACAAACAAAAGGAATCGGAAAATATGGAACTCTAATGGACATATTACGGTAAAAAATTAATCGAACCAGAACCCAAGAGAATAAAACATACAGACAAGTTGAGCGGATATACATTAAGATGAACTCAGAACCCAAAACTAAAGCTAGAAAATTAAGGTTTTTTTAACATAACTAGTTAGGTTAAGGGACAACCTAAACGAAAATCATTTAAACATAATAAAAATAATATCACAACACTTAAAAATCAGAGAAAATCGTTTTGAAAACAAGTTCATAAACCCTAGTTAAGAAGATGAAGAGACGCTTCAAAGATCAGAAAGGTTTTCATAGAAAACAGTGAAATAGCTCAAATATACTCAAGTTTGTTACAGATCTAAAGATCCAAGACATGAAGTTAGGGTTTTGAGAGAGGTAACCCAAATATAGAGATATTCTGGCGTAGAAGCCATAGATTTAGTAATAAAATAGGACAACCTTACTCAATCAAGCAATGGGTGGCCTGAGATTGGTGAAAACAGGCCCAGGGGTGAGTGAACCACCACTGGTGAGGACCTCAAGACAGCAAGAATCCCGGCCATAGGAGAGCCAGTAGGGATAGGAGTGCTGGTGAGCCAGCACTATTAACAGCGAGCAAGCAACCGACGGAGGGGGGTTAGGATTAGGGTTAGGGTTAGGCAGAGGGAGTTTTGACATATATGGAAAGGGGTGACGGTAGGTGGAAGAGGAGTGAATGAGAGGTTTTGGAAGGGGGGGGGGGGGTCATTAGGGTAATTTAGGAAAGAACGAATCCGGGCTATTGATCAAAATTAATGAACGACAAAGATTTAAACATCATTGTGTCGGGTAGGATTTAGGGATTAGGCCTGGGTATTTGGGATGGTCTAATTAGGTGTTTGGGATGGTTTACTTAAGGAATTTGGGTTGGTTTAGAGAGGTTATAATTGAAACGAAATGGGGCTATTTGTTAAGTACCCAATTCGAATTAGTTAAAGTAATTTATAAACTAGCTAGTAATTATAAAAACTGAATTTCATGCATAGAAAATATTTAAAAATTACTATTTAGTACTTTTAAATACAAAGGACTAACTTCTAGTAAAAATAGTAAGAAATTATATGTTTGGGCTATAATTGCAAAGTCATTGCAATTATAGCAAAAGATGTCAATTTGGTTAATTACGGAATAATTAAATCAAGAAATGTTTTTGAAATCATTTGTGATACAATTTTATAAATATTTATTGGAAATATAATACAGAAAAAATTAATAAAACATAGAAAAATTATGGCAAAATACCAATTGCTAGAAATGCATGATTTTGAAGACATATATGCAACTAAAAATATTTTGGGAAAAAATGGGTATGAACAGTAATGTCGGTAAATCTTGTCTTGAGGGTATGAAACCCCGGACATCGTATGTTCTTGCTATTTTTGCAGTGGCGCACATGCTGGATGACGAGTGTGTGGCGTGCACTTATTGGGGAGTTGTACTTGGTCCTTCCCGTAGCAACTATTGAGTTGCGTATTTACTTTTAAATCATATGTTAAATCGTATTTTCAGACTATTGTTATATTTGGGTTGTAACCCATGTTTGGGGCCTTGTGCCGACTTGTTTAGACCCCTTGGGTATTTTACTACTATTCCTCACTGTGTTGACTTATGATTTTTACACTCAGTTATGTTATGTTTAACTGATTTTCAAAACCCAGACTTATCTACACTATTTTGAGATATAAAATGATGTTTTGGGTCGAGTACCCCGTTTTAATGACAGCCCGAGTGGCTTTTTCAGAGCTTATGACAGAGTGAGGTCGAGGGCCTGATAGTGAGGATATTATATGCCACGAGATGGCTTAATGTTAGCGCTTGGGATGAAGGAGCCCATCCGGAGTCTGTACACACCCCTAGTGAGCGCAGGTACCTACTGAGTGCGAGTGCCGAGTGACAGTGATTGGGAGGCATGAGTGACATTGAGGATGTACGTGGGGTAGATACTGAGTGATTTTTAGTTATGTTGCGACTGCTTCTGAGTGATGATTTTCCCGATGGGCGATTTATGATACATGTTTTGGCCCGAGTAGCTATTTATGATTTATTTCATTTTCACTAAACTACTGGGCATTTTTCTTGAAATTGTTGGAAATCACACTTTATAAAGTATTTTTACTGAAGTTTGCTTTTAAAGAGTGTTGACTTAATATATACACTGTTGGAAAGAAAAACTGTGCTTATTGTGAATTGATGATTTGATCCTATGTGTTTCTTACTGCTCACACATGATTTATTTTCATTACTACTGAGTTGGCATACTCACATTACTCCCTGCACACATGTGTGCTGATACAGGTGCTGGTACCGAGCAATAGTTTTCTTCCTTCTTGTGGAGCCGGAGTAAGGACTTCAAGGTACTTGTTCAGCGTCCACATCATCTCTATTTTTGTTTTGTATTTAGTTTCGCGTACCGAGACTTGATGCATTATGACAATAGGGTTATTTTGTACTACTCGTAGTGCTCACTACGTGATGACTCCAGATTTTGGGCGTAGTAGTTACACTATTTGTTTGTTTTGTTTTATTTAAATTATGAAATGTTATGTCAGTATACGATTGTTGTGTATCCTAGTTCCTCGATAGACGCCATCACGGCCGGCTTAGGTTTGGGGGTCGTGACAAGTTGGTATCAGAGCCTAGGTTACATAGAACTCACCGGTTATGAGCAGCTTTAGTAGACCTTGAGGATCAGTACGTAGACGTCTGTACTTGTCTTCGAGAGGCTGAAGAATCTCATTTTCCTGAATTCTGTCGTGCCATTCAGATGATTCTGGAAATCAAAACTTCTATTGTTTCATTCTCTCACTAAAGGTGAGGACTCGTGCTACCGATCAGGGAGACAAAACACCAGCTAGACCAGCGAGAGGTCGAGGCCGAGGTCGTGGTAGAGGTAGGGGACCAGCCCGTGCAGCAGCTGGGGCAGCACCGGCAGGTCCACATACCATTCAGGATCAGGTCCCCGCCGCAGAAATTCCAGCGTGACGGACTCAAGCACTGGAAATACCCATTGTTATTCCGCTTCTTCAGGAGAACTTGCTAAGATCTTGACATAATCTACTCCTGCTACTTCTCAGGCCGGGGGAGGCACTCAGACTCTAGCTGCCCAGACTCCTGAGCACGTTACTCAGGGCCTTCAGAAACCGGGGGCAGTTCCAGCCCAACCGGTTGCTCTAGTTCAGGACTTCGTGGTTGTAGTTAGGCCAGATAACATGCAGCGTAGGCTGGAGAGATTTAGTACGCTTCAGCCTCCAACATTCAATAGTGACGAGGGAGAGGATGCGCAGGGTTTTCTTGATAAGTGTCAGAAGATGCTTCGTACTGCTGGGATTTTGGAGACCAATGGGGTCTCGTTGGCTGCCTTTCAGTTTTCTGGGGCTGCTTTTACTTAGTGGGAGTCCTTCGAAAGGCGTACGCCTGTTGGTGTAGCACCTTTTCCCTGGCAGCAGTTCTCCACTATCTTCTTGGAGAAGTATGTAGCGTAGTCTCACACGGAGGAATAGTGTAGGTAGTTTGAGCAGCTCCATCAGGGGGTGCTATTAGTGACGCAGTAGGAGATGCAATTTTCAGAGTTGGTTCGTCATGCCACCGATTTGGTCCCTACTGATAGGGAGAGTATTATGACGTTCGTGGATGGCCTCACTTATCAGCTCCGCCTTTTGATGACTAGGGAGATGGTATCAGGTGCTACTTTCGAGCAGGTTTGATATTTCTAAAGGTATTGAGTCAGTTCGCCGTCAGGAGCAAGAGGGGAGGGAGGCCAGTTCCAGTTGTGCTCCTTCCAGAGGACAGTTTCATCATAGTAGAGGTCGTTCATTCACGCCTACACAGCCGGTCCGCCCAACCTATAGTGGTGCATCTCCGAAGCATGGTCCCTGCAGTTCTCAGCCAGGTCGTTCTTCTTTCATTTCCCTTCTAGCCCGTTGTGTATCTCGAGCACCATCAGTTCAGGTTTCCTCTATGCATGATTCTTCTAGTAGCCATTCTTCTACTAGGGGTTTCTATCAGTCCCCGTCTCTAGCTCCAGGGAGTTGTTTAGAGTGCAGAGAGTTTGGGCACATGTGGAGGCAGTGTCCCCGTCCTTTTTGTGGTTCCTCTCAGAAGATGGGCAATCCCTCGACTTCTGTTCCAGTTACTTCACCACCCATGCAGGTGGAGACCAGGCTCGTATCTATGCACTTCCAGCCAGCCCAGATGCTATAGCCTCCGATGCAGTGATCACAGGTATTATCTAAGTCTGTCGCCAAGATGCTTAGAATTTATTTGACCCTGGTTCTATGCATTTCTATGTTTGTTCATATTTTGCCCATTTTCTAAATATGCCCCGTAAGTCTCTAGTTGCATCGGTTCATGTGTCGACTATGGTGGGCGATACTATTGTTGTGGACCGTGTGTATCGCTCATGTGTGATATTTTTTGGGGGTCTAGAGACCCGAGTGGACCTAATGTTAATCAGCATGGTTGATTTTGATGTAATATTGGGCATGTATTGGCTATCCCCGTGTCATGATGTACTTGATTTTCACGCTAAGACCGGGACCTTAGTTATGCTAGGATTTCTGAGGGTTGAGTAGAGAGGTTCTATTGAGTATGTGCCTAGCAGGGTGATTTCTTACATGAAGGCTCAATTTATGGTTGAAAATGGGTGTTTATCGTATTTTGCTTTTGTGAGGGATGTCAGAGGTAAGACTCACACTATTGATTCGGTTCCTGTGGTCCGTGATTTTACGGACGTGTTCCTGCAGACTTGCCAGGCATGCCACCTAACAGGGACATTGATTTTGGTATTGACTTGGTGCTACACACTAAGCCTATTTTTATTCCACCTTATCGTATGGCACCAACGGATTTAAAGGAACTAAAGGAGCAGCTTCAGGAACTCCTAGATAACGGGTTCATTCAGCCTTGTGTGTCATTTTGGGGTGCTCCAGTGTTGTTTGTGAAGAAGAATGATAGTTCTTTACGTACGTGTCTTGATTATCGGCAACTGAATAAGGTTACAATGAAGAACCGGTATTGATTGCCTCGTATAGATGACTTGTTTGATTAGTTGAAGGGTGCAAGTGTGTTTTCCAAGATTGACTGCTGTTCTGGCTATCATCGGTTGAAGATTCGGGTGCCCGACATCCCGAAGACTGCCTTCGGAACTAGATACGGTCATTATGAGTTTCTGGTTATGTCATTCGGGCTGACCAATGCCCCAGCAGCCTTTATGCACTTGATGCACAGTGTATTTGGGCCTTATATAGATTATTTCGTCATCATGTTTATTGACGACATCTTGGTGTATGCTTGATCTCGGGAAGATCATGAGCAACATTTGAGAGTCGTGCTTCAGACTTTGAGGGAGAAGAAGCTGTATGCAAAAAAATTACCCCGGGACTTGCAAGATATAATTTTCCAGATTTGCGTAGGTATGTAGTCCACTATGCGATCGTAGATCAGTGTCGCATACTTGGACAGTTTGTTGTCCATTTCGAGGACAGCTATGCGACCTAGAATGCAATCACATTTCTCGAATCCAGGCTGCGTAGTTGTCGCATTCTCACACCGTGATTTTTGCGGAGGGAGTTATGTGACGCACTATGAGATAACATAACAGGTATGCGGACCGCATAGTGGCCGCATACCTGGGCAGTTTGCTTTTCTTTTTTGCCCATTTGAGGGCTATTTATGCGACAGGAATGAGGACCGCATAGCAGTAACGCGATCACATTCCTGACCGCATTTCTGCTACGGGACTATTAAAATTTTAATTTTGTACCCGACCCCCAGTTCATTAAAACACTTACCCCTTTCATTTTAAGCTTATTTTCTGATAAATTAGAGAGAAGAGAGAGTGGGTTCTAGAGAGAGAGTGCTCCAACATCATCAAATTTGTTCCTCCATTACTACTCAGGCTTCGAATTGATCAAGTAGGACACCATTTTCTTCACTACAAGAGGTAAGCTTCCAACCCATCAACCTTGATTTCCAGATTTTGTTAAAATGAAACACGTTTAGGTGAGTTCATATAGATGGGGGTAGGAGTCTTGCATGAATGTAACCAACTAGTCATAATCTAGTAAAATGAAATGCGTTAGACTAATCTTTCACTGACAGGAGGCCATTTAATCGAAAGGAACACCTAGTGTTTGATATAATGCTCATGTGAGTTCAAGACATGATCATTATTCCTAATTTTAAGTTCAATTAGGCCACATTGTGAACTAGATTGGAGGTGCTAGAAGGTCCGGTGAATATTGGTAGAAAATTAAAAGGGGAATTACGGTTCCAGGTATGTATGGCTAACTTTAATCTTTGTAGGGTCACATTCTTTGTGTCCGAGCACACGGTATGAAATTCTAGCTTGAGCATATGTGTATTGATCGTCCTGTTGTGTCGAGCTGTAAGATTTCATTCTATGATTTTTTTAGTCGATTACCATGCTAATTGCGATTGTGAAGGGTTATTCTTTGTGCTTATCCTATCATGCGTAAGGTTTGTTAAATGTTCGAATATATCAATGTGGCAGTATGTGCTACTAAATGAAAGAATGTTAACGTACTCTAATGTGGGAAGGTATCTAATTATTAAGGGCCAAGTGTGGAAAATGATGAAGAGAAACTCTAGATTGATTTAATTGAGTTAAATAATGATGGCAACACCATATGTGAATTTCTGTTTGGTAAGCATTATTGTGCCTTGACTTCATATAATTGTTGGTTATTGTTCCTATGAAATGTGAACGTACGGTGGGATTGGGTTGCGCGCTGCTAGTCGAAGTAATAAGGGTGGAGATGTAACAAGGGTGAAATGTGAATGTACGGTGGGATTGGGTTGTGCGCCGTAATACGAAGTAGTAAGGATGGAGAGGTAATAAGGGTGAAATGTGAATATACGGTGGGATCAGGTTGTGCGCCGCAATATATGAATAATTGAAATAAGTAACTGTGGAATCTTCATTTGTAACTCTTTGTATATCTCTGTGGTACTTGTGTGGTTACCGTGACTATCTTCCAATTGTGTACTGTTTGATTTTACTTGGAATAAACTTTGTTCATACATACTAGTACTATTCAATGGTACTAACATCCCTTTAGCCGGGGGCACTATGTCTTTTATGTGGATGTAGGTGGTTCCACAGCAGGTAGCTCTGACCGCTGATAGTGGTGTTTCCCCTTCATACCTTCAGCAGATCCGGTGATCCCCACTTCCTCTCGGGGCCGTGTGTACCCTATACTATTCTCTTTTTCTTATGTTGTAAAAGGTATAGCAAGGCCTTGTTTTCGGCAAGTATGTATACTCTTCTCCGTACCTTTAGAGGCTTTGTAGACACTTTGTGGGTTGTGTATATATTTGGGTAGTAGTTGCAACTATTTCTAACCGTGGTCCCGTGTTGGAAATGTGGTGCTTAGTTGTACATTTTGGGATTATCAAATGATGAAGCTTTAAAAGAGGAAAGTGGACTTATAATGTAAATTCATACTTTGATTCCATGTTCTATTTCATTTATAAATTTGTATATTATAAACACGGGGTGATACATTGGGTAGGAAAGGAAATCTAGGTCCGCTTGACCAGGATCATCCGGTTAGGCCCCGGCCTCGTCCCTCAGTTTTGGGGCGTGACAAACTTGGTATCAGAGCCTCATGTTTTAAATCTGTCCTAGGATGTCTAGGAGCCGTGTCTTGTAGAGGTCTTCTTATTAGTGTGTTGTCGACCACATCTATAATTAGGGGGATGCATGGACATTTTGGAAAATACCCTTTCATTGTTACTCTATATTGTGCGATGAAGTGGAAGGTGAGAACATCTTTTTCTAACTCATGTATTTTCCGAATTTTCAGTAAATGGCACCCAAGAAGAGAGCTCGACTCGGCCCAGAGGCCAATGCCACCCCAGGAGTGGCAACAAATTCTCCAGCTAATGGTGCGGGTGTGAATGATTCCCCGGCCACAAACCAGCCCGACTCCTCCACTCCAGGCCAGACTATTCCTGTTCCTACTACACCGGAGGGTGCTGAAAACCCTCCCACTGATGTTCATGATCCTTTCTCAGTCCCAGATTCCGGACCTGGTATTTCTGATGGGGAGCCATTCAGATGCTGACTCAGCTAGTGGCCTCCCAGGCCCAAAGATCAAGTGTTGCCCCTGCGTCCTCTAGTGAGCAATGGGATTCTTCAGGTTCCAGGGTCAACCAGTTTCTGCGGTTAGCCCCTCTGGTGTTCACAGGCACCGGCCAAGAGGCAAATCCGCAAGATTTTATAGATGAAATGTACAACACTCTTCGGGTTATGAAGGCTATAGATACAGAGGGGGTTGAGTTAGCTTCCTATCGTTTGAGAGGAGCGGCGTATTCGTGGTTTGTTGATGCCTTCATGGATCATTTCTTGCTTGTTGAGACTATGGCAGCCCATGCTGCGGACTTGGACGTCCTTAAGCAGGGCAAGATGAGTGTGTGGGAGTACCATATAGAGTTCATGCGCCTGTCCAAATATGCCATCTACATGATGACGACTATAGAGGCCAGAGTCCGACGGTTTGTTCAGGGCCTTGGTCTCTTGGTTGTTAATAAAGCTGGTACAGCTGCCTTGCATTCGGATATGTATTATGGGAATATTGTAGGATTCGCCCAGGCAAAAGAGGCTCGAAAATTGAAGATAAGGATGAAGAGATAGAGTGGTAGTAAGGCCCGATCAGCGGGATACCCTGGGTGTTCAGTTGCAGGTGGCAGATCAGCCCTTGGGAGAGGGTCATCAGGGCCATCCCAGTCCTTAACCAGTGCCCTGTCATCAGGGCACATTTATCAGTATGGGGGTCACTTTGGACAAGGTTTAGATAGCAGAAGGTTCCATCAGTCGGGTCGTTCAGGTGGGAGGTTTCAGCAACAGCGGAGGGCCCCATGCCGTATGTGTGGGAGGTCCCATTCTGAGTCTTGTTACTTGAATATAATGGTGTGCTATAGATGTGGAGAGCGGGGCCATATCCAGCGAGACTGTCGCACAGCCAGTCAAGGCGCGGGTAGGGGTACTGATGAGCCATCCGGCTCTTCAACCGGTACAACTTCAGCACCCCCTCTAGCTCCATCAAGGCACGGTATAATTATGGGTGGAGCATGGGGTCAAGGGGGACCATGTCGGTTCTATGCTTTGAGTGGCGGATAGAGTGTGGTGGCTTCACCAGATGTTTTCACAAGTATTCTGACTGTTCAGACACATGATGTTTATGCTCATATTGATCCGGGTCTTCTTTGTCATATGTTACTCCATTTATTGCTTCAAGTTTTGGGAAAGAACCCGAACAACTTCACCATGTAGTTCTCTGTGTCGACTCCGGTTGGTGATTCTATTAAGGCCGTGTGATTCTATAGCAATTGTATTGTCATAGTGCGTGGTTAGGATACCACGACCGATCTTATTGAGTTAGAAATGGTAGAATTTGATGTAATTATAGGGATGTATTGGCTATATTTGTTCTTTGCTAAATTCGACTGCCGAACCAGAATTATGAGGCTCGAGTTTCCTAAGGAACAAGTTATTGAATGGAAGGGGAATGATGTTGTGCAAAGAGGCAGGTTTATTTCCTACCTTAAGGCCTCAGAGATGATTAGGAAGGGGTGTGTCTACCATTTGGTCCGGGTTGCGGACACCACTTCAGAGGTTCCCTCTCTCGAGTCCGTGCATGTCGTGGATGAGTTTCTTGAGGTTTTTATGGATGAGCTTCTTGGGATTCCACCAGATAGAGAGGTTTATTTAGTGATTGGTGTACTGCCAGATATGAAACCATATCTATTCCACCTTACCGAATGGCGCAAGCAGAATTGAGAGAGTTAAATCAGCAATTGAAAGATCTATTAGAAAAGGGTTTCATACGGCCAAGTGTGTCGCCTTGTGCCGCACTAGTTTCTTTTGTCAGGAAAAAAGACGGATCGCTTCAGATGTGTATTGATTATCGGGAGATCAACAAGATCACTATCAAAAACTAATATCCATTGCCTCAGATAGATGATTTGTTCGACCAGTTGCAAGGTGGTAGGTTCTTCTCAAAGATTGATTTGCGGTCCGAGTATCACCAGTTAAAGATCAGGGAGCAGGATATTCCTAAGACTTACTTTAGGACTTGGCATGGGCACTTCGAATTTCTGGTAATGTCTTTTGAGCTAACCAATGCCCAAGCAGCTTTTATGGATCTTATGAATCGGGTTTCCAAATCGTTTCTTCACTCCTTTATGATTGTCTTCATTGATGATATCCTTGTTCATTCGTGAAGCTAGGAAGATCATGCTACTCACCTCAAGGCAGTTTTGCAGACTGTTCATTAGCACCAGTTGTATGCAAACTTTTCAAAATGTGAATTTCGGCTACAATCAGTCACCTTTTTGGGACATGTTGTTCCCCCGGAAGGGATTCAAGTTGATGACCAAAAGATTGCAGCGGTAAAGGATTGGCCTAGGCCAACGACCCCAACAAAGATTCACAGTTTATTGGGGTTGGATAGATATTATCGGAGGTTCATGTAGGGATTCTCTACCTCTCCTCCCCATTGACTAAGCTGACGGAGAAAGAGGTTAGCTTTCAGTGGTCCGACGCTTGCGAAAAGAGTTTTCAAGAATTTAAATTGAGATTGACTTCGGCGCCGGTGTTGACCTTGCTAGAGGGTACAAAGGGATATGTGGTTTATTGTGATGCTTCAAGGGTTGGCTTGGGGTGTGTGTTGATGCAGTGCGGGAAGGTTATAGCGTATGCTTCTAGGCAACTCAAGAATCACGAGAAGAATTATCCAATGCATCATTTGGAGCTCGTGGTGGTTGTGTTTACATTAAAGATCTGGCGGCATTATATTTATGGGGTCCATGTGGAAGTGTTCACAGACCACAAGAGTCTTCAATATTTTTTCAAACAAAATGAGTTGAACCTAAGGTAGCAGAGGTGGTTAGAATTCCTCAAGGATTGTGATATGAATATTTTGTACCATCCAGGAAAGACGAATGTGGTAGCTGACGCTCTTAGACGGAAATCCATTGGTAGCTTGGCTCATTTGGAAGCAGGTTAGAGGCCTTTCGCTCGAGAGGTTTATGAGTTGGCTAGTCTGGGGGTCTGTCTTTCGACCTCAGACGAAGGGGATGCCGTGGTGCGTAATGGAGCAGAATCTTCACTTCTAACAGAAATGAAGGAAACACAATTCATGGATCCAGCATTGGTACAGTTTAGAGAGGCAATTCTGAATCTTAAGACTACAGCAATTTCACTCGGCAATGATGACGGTGTTTTTCGGTACCAAGGGAGACTATATGTTCCGGACGTAGATGATCTTCGGGAAAGGGTAATGACAGAGATTCACAATTTTAGGTGTTCAGTACACCTAGGTTCTACGAAGATGTATAATGATCTCAAAGAGATTTATTGGTGGAATGGTATGAAGAGGGGTGTGGCGGACTTTGTGGTTAGGTGTCCGAATTGTCAGCAAGTGAAAGCCGAGCATCAGAGGCCCGGTGGGTTGACGCAACTCATGGAAATAAAAATGTGGAAATGGGAGATGATCAATATAGACTTTGTGGTAGGGTTACCCCGCACTCAGCGCAAGTTCGACTTAATTTGGTTAATAGTGGATCGACTCACGAAATCAGCTCACTTCTTGCCAGTCAAGTCCACCGATACTACAGAACGGTACGCTCAGTTGTATATCAAGGAAATAGTTAGACTCCATGGAACTCTAGTATCTATTATCTCGGATCAAGGGGCCTAGTTCACATATAACTTTTGGAAGAAATTTAATCAAGGTTTGGGGACGCGGGTAAATCTAAGCACAGCTTTCCACCCGCAAACGGACAGTCAGGCAGAGCGGACCCTTCACACTTGAAGATATGTTACGGGCTTGTGTATTAGATTTTGAGGGTAGCTGGGATGATCACTTGCCACTTATAGAATTTTCTTATAATAGTAGTTTCCATGCTAGTATTCAGATGGCCCCATTTGAGGCATTATATGGAAAGAGGTGTAGGTCTCTGATTGGATGGTCCGAGGTTAGCGAGGCGCAACTGCTATGACCGGATCTTGTGCACCAAACTATGGAAAAAGTTAAAGTCATTCAATAAAGGATGAAGACTACTTAGAGTTGTCAGAAGTCCTAAGCGGACGTTCGTCAAAGAGATTTGGAGTTTCAAGTAGATGATTGGGTATTCTTGAAGGTGTCTCCCATGAAAGGAGTGATGAGGTTTGGGAAGAAAGGGAAATTGAGCCCAAGGTATGTCGAGCCATATAGGATTTCTCAAAGAATAGGACAGGTGGCTTGTAGGCTGGAATTGCCCCCTGAGATGTCATTATTACACCCGGTGTTTCATGTGTCTATGTTGAAGAAGGTGATTGGGGATCCACCTGCAATTGATCCGGTTGAGACGGTTAAAATCAATGAAGGATTGTCATATGAAGAGGTTTCAGTTGCTATTCTTGATAGGCAAGTCCGTTGATTGAGGAACAAAGAGATTGCTTCTGTTAAAGTGTTATGGCGAAGTCAACAAGTTGAAGAAGCCACGTGGGAAGCGAAACATGAAATGAAAGAGAAATATCCCCATTTGTTTTAATAAGTCCGGTAATCGTTAGAAAATTTTCATTCCTAAGTAATTATATATTGTGTCAAATTTTGTGCAAAAGCACCCCTTTCCCCCCCTCCCCCCCCCCTCCAGTTGCCCTACTTTTGTAACTTCTCAAGTTGTGCCATATTTATGTATGTTGTAATTATTCGGGTAATGTGAAACTCCTTGAAGTAAGGTAAATTATGTTCAATTCGTGTGATAGTTAAATGATACGCAAGTTTGTGGACTTAACCGAACTATGTGAGTCTTGTGGAAGTAATTGAATTATATGTAGCTTGTTGAAATGACCGAATTATGTGCAAGTTGATAGAGTACCTAAAAATGTGTGGAATTGGTTAAAATGTGTTTTGGGGGCTCTACCAGGTAGATAGGCCTAATTATAAAGACCCGTAAAGTTTTATGGTTAAAAATAATGCCCAAATAGGTTCCCGTGTTGTTATAACTGTAGAAATTCTTAAAACGGACCCTTTTTGAGTAAAAAGTACCCTGGAACTTAAAAGATATAGTTTTATAGATTTGCACAGGTTTGCGGTCCACTATGCAGTCGCAGATTAGGACTGCGGACCACATAGTGGTCGCATACTTGGAAAGTTTGCTATCCATTTTGAGGATAGCTATACAGCCTAGAATGCGATCGCAATTCTCGAATGCGGGCCGCATAGTTGTCGTATTTTCCCACCTTGATTTTTGCGGAGGGAATTATGCGACGCACTATGCGTTCGCATAACAGGTATGTGGACCGCACAGTGGTCGCGTACCTGGGCAGTTTGCTTTTCTTTTACTCCCATTTGTGGGCCATTTATGCGACATGAATGCTGTCGCATTCATGACCGCATTTCTGCTTCAGGACTGTTAAAATTCTAATTTTATACCCGATCCCCAATTCATTAAAACAGTTACCCCTTTCAATTTAAGATTATTCTCTGATAAATTAGAGATAAGAGAGAGTGGGTTATAGAGAGAGAGAGTTCCAACATCATCAAATTTGTTCTTCCATCACTACTCAGGCCTGGAATTGATCAAGTAGGACACCATTTTCTTCAGTACAAGAGGTAAGCTTCCACCCCATCAACCTTGATTTCCATATTTTGTTAAAAGGAAACATGGTTAGGTGAGTTCATGAAGATGGGGGTACGAGTCTTCAATGCATGTAACCAACTAGTCATAATCTAGTAAACGGAAATGCGTTAGATTAATCCTTCACTAAAAAAAGGCCATTTTATTGAAAGGAACACCTAGTGTTTGATAGAATTCTCAAGTGAGTTCTAGACATGATCATTATTCCTAATTCTAAGTTCAATTAGGCCACATTGTGAACTACATTGTAGGTGCTAGAAGGTCCGGTGAATAATGGTAGAAAATTAAAGGGGAATTCTGATTCAAGGTTTGTATGGCTAACTTTAATCTTTATAGGGTCACATTGTTGGTGTACGAGCACATGGTATGAAATTCCTTCTTAAGAACATGTGAATTGATCGTCCTGTTGTGTCGAGGTGTAAGATTTATTTCTCTGATTTTTCTTAGTCGATTACCATGCTAATTGCGATTGTGAATGGTAATTCTTTGTGCTTATCCTATCATGTGTAAGGTTTGTTAAATGTTCGAATATGTCAATGTGGCAGTATGTTCTACTAAATGAAAGAATGTTAACGTACTCTAATGTGGGAAGGTATCTAATTATTAAGGCCGAGTGTGGAAAACGATGAAGAGAAACTCTAGATTGATTTAATTGAGTTAAATAATGATGGCAACACCATATGTGAATTTCTGTTTGGTAAGCATTATTGTGCCTTGACTTCATATAATTATTGGTTATTGTTCATATGAAATGTGAACGTACGGTGGGATCGGGTTGCGCGCTGCTACTCGAAGTAATAAGGGTGGAGAGGTAACAAGGGTGAAATGTGAATGTACGGTGGGATTGGGTTGTGCGTCGCAATACGAAGTAGAAAGGGCGGAGAGGTAATAAGGGAGAAATGTGAATGTACGGTGGGATCAGGTTGCGCGCCGCAATAAATGAATAATTGAAATGAGTAACTGTGGAATCTTCAGTTGTAACTTTTTGTATATATGTGTGGTACTTGTGTGGTTACCCCGACTGTCTTCCAATTGTGTATTATTTTATTTTACTTGGAATAAACTTTGTTCATACATACTAGTACTATTCAATGGTACTAACGTCCCTTTTGCCGGGGGTGCTACGTCTTTTATGTGGATGTAGGTGGTTCCACAGCGGGTAGCTCTGACCGTTGATACTGGTGTTTCCCCTTCATATCTTCAGCAAATCCGGCGAACTCCACTTGCTCTCGGGGCCGTGTGCAGTCTATATCATTCTCGTTTGCTTATGTTGTAAAAGGTATAGTCGGGGCCTTGTTGCTGGCAAGTATGTATACTCTTCTCTGTACCTTTAGAGGCTCCGTAGACACTGTGTGGGTGGTGTATATATTTGGGTATTAGTTGTAACTATTCGTAACCATGGTCCCGTGTTGGAAATGTTGTGCTTAGTTGTATATTTTGGGATTATCAAATGATGAAGCTTTAAAATAGGAAAGTGGACTTACGTTTTAAATTCATACTTTGATTCCCTATGCTATTTCATTTATAAATTTGTATATTATAAACACGGGGTGATGCCTCGGGTAGGAAAGGTAATCCACGTCCGCTTGACAAGGATCATCTGGTTAGGCACCGGTCTCGTCCCTCAGTTTTTGGGCATGAAAGTCATGTGATGGGATCAAGGTAGATCCGAAGAAGGTGGAGGTGGTGCAGAGTTTGCCTACACCATCGTCAGCTACCGAGATCTGAAGTTTCCTTAGTTTGGCAGGGTACTATCGCCGTTTTATAGAGGGATTTTCATCTATTGCAACACCTATGAGCAGACTAACCTAGAAGGGCGCTCAGATCAGGTGGACTAAGGAGTGTGAGGAGATCTTTCAGAAGCTCAAGTCACCTTTGACTACAACTCCGGTCATGGTTTTGCCTACGGGTTAAGGTTCTTATACAGTTTACTGTGATTCCTCGAGAGTTGGCCTTGGTGCGGTTTTGATGCAGGATGGTAGGGTGATTGCCTACGCTTCCAGACAGTTGAAGGTGCACAAGAAGAATTATCAAGTGCATGATCTTGAGTTAGCAGCCATTGTCCACGCCTTGAAGATTTGGCATCATTATTTGTATGGAGTGCATTCTGATATTTTCACTGATCACCATAGTTGGCAGCATCTACTTAAGTAGAAGGATCTGAATTTGCGTCAAAGGATATGGTTGGAGCTTCTCAAGGATTATGACCTCACTATTCTATATCATACAGAGAAGGCCAATGTAGTGGACGATGCCCTGAGTCACAGAGGAGAGAGTTTCGGGAGTCTAGCCTACCTTCCAGCGGCAGAGCGACCTTTAGCACTTGATGTTCAGGCTTTAGCGGGTCAGTTGGTGAGATTGGATCTATCAGAGCCCCCATGAAAATTGGCTTGTGTATCCTCCAGGTCTTCTCTTTATGATCATATTGTAGCACGCCAATATGATGATCCACACTTGCTCTTTCTTCATGACAAGTTCTGTTGAGGTGATTCCAGAGATGTGGTTATTGGTGATAATGAGGTCATGAGGATGCATGGCCGGATTTGCATGCCCAATGTGGATGGGCTCGGAGAGTTGATGCCGCGAAAATGTACCAGGATCTGGGGCAGCATTATTTGTTAAGGCAGATGAAGAGGGATATTGTCGAGTTTGTGGCTCGTTGTCACAAATGTCAGCGGGTTAAGTATGAGCACCAGATACCGGGGGGATTGCATTAGAGGTTAGATATTACAGAGTGGAAGTGGGAGCGGATCACCATGGACTATTTATTTGGGATTCAACCGACTTTTAGGAGGTTTGATGCTATATGGGTTATTGTGGATCGGCTGACCAAGTCCGCGCACTTCATTCTTTTTGGTACTACATATTCTTCGGAGCGGTTAGCCGAGATATATATAAGGGAAATTGTTCGATTGCATTGGGTTATAGTTTCTATCATTTCCGACAGATGTACGCAGTTCACATATCAGTTTTGGAGGGCCGTGCAGAGGGAGTTAAGTACTCGGGTTGAGTTGAGCACAACGTTTCATCCTCATACCGACAGGCAGTCGGAGTGAACTATTCAGATTCTGGAGGACATGTTGCATGCATGTGTCATTGATTTCGGGGGTTCATGGGACCAGTTTCTAATGCTCGCGGAGTTTGCATAGAATAATATTTATCAGTCGAGTATCTAGATTGCTCCGTATAAGGCATTACATCGTAGGAGGTGTAGATTCTGGTTGGTTGGTTGGAGTCGGGCTAGGCTAGGCTATTGGACACAAATTTGGTTCACGATGCATTGGATAAGGTGAAGTTGATTCAGGAGCGGCTTCGCACGGTACAGTCTAGGCAGAAGAGTTATATGCACCCGAAGCTCCGGGATGTGTCTTTCATGGAGGGAGAGAAGGTACTGCTGAAGGTTTCACCCGGTTTATTGGGCCTTTTGAAGTGCTTCAGAGGATTGGAAAGGTGGATTGTAGATTTTCATTGCCACCCAGCTCATCAGGTATTCATCCGGTGTTCCATGATTCGATGCTGCGAAAGTATGTTGGTTAACCGTCTCATGTTTTGGACTTCAGCATGGTTCAACTCAAGGGTGATATGTCATGTGTGGTAGACCTAGTGGTTATTTTGGGTCGTCATGTCAGAAAGTTGAGGTCTAAGGATATAGCTTCAGTGAAGGTTCAGTGGAGAGGACAGCTGGTGAAGGATGCCACCTGGGAGACCGAGCAGGAGATTCAAAGAAGATATCTTCACTTATTTTAGATTCCATGTATGCTTCTAGACCCGTTCGAGGATGAACATTTGTTTAAGAGGGGGGATGTAACGACCCGGCCGGTTGTTCTATGGAATTAGCCCCGTTATTCTTGTTTCTAACTTGTCATGTTTTCTTTGGTATGTTTATGATGTGTTGAGGTCAGTTAGTTCGGGTTCAGAGTAGTCGTGGCAGGAACTGATACACTTAGTCTCTTAAATTGGCGTAATAGTTGGAAAAGTCAAATGTGAGTTAGCTTATTGGTAAACGACCTCAGAATGTAGATGTTATGGTTCGCATAGCTTCGTTAGGTGATTTGGGACTTACGGGTGTGTTCGGAATGTGGTTTTCATGCTCGGGGTAGAATTAGCGTTGAATTGTCGAAATTAAGTTTTTGGCAATTTCCGGTCGGCAATGGAAAATTAGCTATCGTGGTGGGAATGGAATTCCAAAAGTTTGTGCAAGTTTGTGGTGTCAGTTTGGACGTGTGTGCAAATTTTCAGGTCATTCAAACGTGTTTTGGTTGGTTTCAGCATCATTAGCGAAATTTGGAAATCTCAATGTTCATAGGCTTCAATCCGATGTGATCTTTGCATTTTATCGTTGTTTTTGGTGATTCGAAGACTCGACTAAGTTTGAATAAGGTCATAGGACTTGTTTTTGCTTTTGGTTGAAGCCTCGAGGTGCTCGGAGTGTTTTTGGATAGTCATCGGAAGGTTGAAGTTGGAAATTTGCAGCAGAAAAACTACTGCTGGAATTTTTCTGGTGTGGCCGCACATGCGGAAGGGTGGACGCAGGTGCGACGCTCCAGCTGCGGAGAGGCATGCGCAGGTGTGGATTTTTTGTAGGTTGAAGGAGGTTGCAGGTGCAGGCCTTGGGTCACACCTGCGGACTCGCAGGTGCGAAGAAAAAGTCGCAGATGCGGAAAATGGTACTTTAAGTTGGATGCGCAGCTGCACACCTAGGACCGCAGCTGCAGGTCCGCAGGTGCGAACAATTGGCCGCAGGTGCGGTAATCCCTGGGTAGATCATATAAAAGGGGTCCTTAGCGAATTTTCGTCTTTCTTTCACCATTTCCATGCGGTTTGAAGGTCTGGAGAGGGTTTTGAATGAGGAAATCAAGAGGACTTTGTTGAGGTAAGATATTTGAACCTAAAACCTTCTATCTAATTTTGGACTGATTTGTGTGAAATTATGGAGAAAAAAAGACAGTGATTATAGTAGGGGTTTAGGCCTTGGAAAATTGAGACTTAAAATTTGAGGAATTAAGGGGTCAATTATTGTCATATTTCTATGCATTTTATATGTATAGACTCGGGAAAGGATGAGGATTATTGTGATGCGATTTTTTAGAATTTCGAGACATGGGCCCGGGGGTCGGGATTGGCCAATTTCGGGGTTTTTTGTTAAATTTGATAATTTTCGAGGGGCTTTGTTCCATTAGCGTATATTGATGATATTAATCTGGTTTTGGTTAGATTCGGAGCAATCGGGAGCTGATTCGAGAGGCAAGAGCATCACATATTAGTATTTTGGTCGGTTTGAGGTAGTTAATGACGGTAAATCATGTCCTGAGGGTATGAAACCCCAAACTTCGTATTTTCTGACTATTGTTATATTTTGGCTATAAGCCATGTTTGGGGCATTGTGCCCACCTGTTTAGACCCCTTGGGGGCTTTTACTGCTATTCCTCATTGTGTTGACTTAAGATTTACACTCAGTCATGTTATGTTTAACTGATTTTTGAAACATAGCCTTATCTACACTATTTTGAGATATAAAATGATGTTTTGGGTCGAGTTCCCCATTTTACTGGCAGCGCGAGTGCCTTTATGAGAGTTTCTAACTGAGTGAGGCAAAGGGCCTGATTGTGAGGATATGATATGCCACGATATGGATTGGTATTAGAGCTTGGGTTGAAGGAGCCCCTTCGGAGTCTGTAGACACCCCTAGTGAGCGCAGGTACCTACTGAGTGTGAGGGTCGAGTGCTGAGTGACGAGTGATTAGGAGGCATGAGTGACATTTAGGATGCCCGAGGGGCTGATATTGAGTGATTGTGAGGAATGCTGAGCGACTGATTCTGAGTTATGATTTACCTGAGGGGCGATTTATGATACATGTTTTGGCCCGAGTGTCTATTTATGATTTATTTCATTTTTCACTAAACTATTGGGCATTTTTCTGAAATTGTTGGAAATCACACTTTTCAAAGTATTTATATTTAAGTTGGCCTTTAATGCGTGTTGATTAAATGTATGCACTGTTGGAAAGAAAGAGTGTGCATATTATGAATTGATGATTTGATCCTATGTGTTTCTTACTGCTCAGACATGATTTATTTTCATTACTACTGAGTTGGCGTACTCACATTACTCCCTGCACCCCTGTGTGCAGATATAGGTGCTGGTATCGAGCGCTAGTTTTCTTCCTTCTTGTGTAGCTGGAGTTGGAACTTTGAGGTCGCTGTTCAGTGTCCACATCATCTCTTTCCCATTTCTTGTTTTGTATTTAGTTCCGCGTACCGAGACTTGATGTATTATAATAGTAGGGTTATTTTGTACTACTCGTATATGCTCATGACGTGTTGACTCCATATTTTTGGGGTAGTAGTTAGACTATTTTTTGGTTTGTTTTGTTGAAATTATGAAATATTATGTCAATATGTGATTGTTGGTTAGCCTTGTTCCATGATAGACGCCATCACGACCAGCTTTGGTTAGGGGGTCGTGATAGCGGCGTAACATCATTCCCCCCTTTGGAACATTCGTCCTCGAATGTTGACTGATGCTCTTATCATCTTCATAACTTATACCTCATGTGAATACCTTAATACTCCCCTTGCCATTTAGGCAGTTGTTATGAGAATAAATCCAAAGGCCATGGAATTTCCCCCTTTAGGGCTCTTTCTCACACCCCGACTAATAGTCGGAATCCTTCCAATCTTGTAACTGTTCCTACCTTGGATCATGCAACCTCTACGACTTTGACATTGTAAATGCGCTTACGTGACGCTTCTCTTGTAGGAAATACTATACATAACTCTTACTTCGATTTATTGTTACTAAGGTATGCGACCAACTCCAGGTTATTCTGTCGTGCTTATCATGTATGTATAAATATCAGTCCTTTAATGCTTCCTCGTTATTGTTCATCTTAAGAATGACGACCTACTTTCATCTCATATTTTGTAACCCTAATCCAACTAGTGTTGACTCACCTCGATATTGATCTACACTTTACCACTGATAACATGAAAGCTCTAATCATTAGGGCTTACATTGAATCGTGGAAATTTGAAGTGATTTTCTTAATCCACCTTGGGTCGATACAATACTATACTTCCATAATCGTATTTCATAGCATCCCAATGTGATTTGCCTTATATGGGTATTTTAATCCTGCATAATTCATGAAATCAATATTCAATTGAAGGCCCAAACTCCAACCTTTATCAATCACATCACATCCTCATTGCACTACCAAGGAAACATTACATCCCTTCTAAATGGTACTAGTCTTAGACTCTTTTGAGTTCATTCAGGCTATACTAAACTTCCTATAACCATTAGCTCCCTTGTTTTCGTGGGCTTAACCTCGAGTACTTACCTATTTTCGTCACCTTCTCACTTACCCTTTCTTATCCTTACTCTTGTCTTTCTAAAACCTTGTTGTCCTATCATACTTTATCTTGCGGGAAATTTCTTTATGTTTTCTTGGAACATCAACCGAGACATCGTATTATCCCTAACATTTCTTTATTCTCTTTACTAGGTCTCTCGATGCCTAGACCATAGACCGGAAGATATGCTACTGATGATGCTACTATCATCCCTGGATAATGAATCCCAGTGCTTCTAGTCTTTCACCTGATGTATTGACCACTCTCATCCTTCTATACTTGAGTATTTCGTATGTTGTTCACCTTTATCTTATTTTAAAATATCACCTCATATTCTTCTATCTATCTTTCATAACCTCTAATATTAAGAGTGATTCTGCAATGTTCTCAATCATCATGTCCAAAATTTCCTGGGTCCAATAATCAAATTTCTAATTTACCTAGGTGATGTAATTCTTTTGTTTCCCTTTTCCACTAATAAACCTTTATGTAGGATTAAGCCATCTTCCGATATGCGGTTCATGGTGTTAGTTATCACTTTATCCCTTCAAGGATGTATGGAATATCCCTGATTCAATCTTCTAACAATTCGATCATTTTCCTATGACCTGGGCTCGATTCTTTCATTTATGTTTAACTAGAATCTTCCACGGTTATATGATTGTCAACATATATTCTGCATGGGTAATACTCCAGACTCTTAAATGTGTTCATAACTTAACCAACTCTGGATCATTAATCGAATAATTCCTTCCGTTCCTTTTAAGCTTTCTTTAAATGTAAGCTATTACTTTTCCTAGTATTTCTGCCCCTTTTTGTGTCCATACATAGCTTATCTTAGTGCCCACCCATATTGAAATTCCATACAACTCATATGATCTTGAATATCACTTCTGATTTTACTCTATGTTCACTAGCCATGGTAGGTGCCACTTTCTTAGGGAGTGCATACAATGTGTTTTGAGATTGTTGTTATAAGACAATTTCCTCTTTAGGTTACTAGGTTTAGGTTGTTGCCTTCTTCCTTATTTTCCTTCGCTAGTGTTTCATTATAGTACTTAGGGAGGATCTTCGGACTCTTGTAAAGATGCGAGCTGATTACATTGTATATTTGACGAACCTTCTAATGTCCTTCCTTTCCTATACTTATCCATATTTACTTACCTCGATGCCTTTGTGCTTGTCGGGTTGCTTCTGAACTAATATTTTGACTATGTTCTCAGTGGCAGTTTCTTTTATCCCCGTAACACTTATATGGTACCTTTAACTACCCCAACTCCTATTTGATTATATCTCAAGTATTGACATTACTTAGAGGCTGAATTCTCCATGTTGGGGTTTACTACGTTTATATTGCATGATCTGTTGATTTGTCTGTAACTTCTTGTCTAGTCACGACTAGGCTTTTCCTGAACCAACTACTAACTGCTCGTTGGCCCATTCTCATATATATATTCTGCATAATCCTTCTTAGGTTAATTCCTTGTCTTAACTTACCTCGTGTAGTGGCTCCTTATCTATTAATAACATCTGGGGCAGGAAACATTACTTCCTTTCCTTGACATCGTATTTGCATAATGTTTTGGAATCATAGAATACATGTATGATTTGAGTAAATGCAATCTAATCCCTTTCACATTTTTGGCATCTTTTCATATCATCGATGACCCTTACTCGTCTTGTGGCAGTCCTTTTGTACCAAGGATAACAAAACTTAGCAATCGTGATGGTGACACTTAGTGTAAGTGGCTCATACAGTTCTTTAAGCATAACTTTGCTCATATCGCTTGCTTTAGGGAAATGTCTCCCTGAATGACCATTCTCATAATTCATAATAGAACTCCTTTTGTTGTCGATTCTATTGTTGCCATAATGCAATATGAAATTCTCATGACGATGGCGATTATCAAATCACTCAGTTCCTAATTCATGTTTAGTTTATCATGTTCACCAATCCATACTGGTTCTATTACTCTAGGGTCTAACTTTTCCTTTTTGGTAATCGTGTTAGAGTTGCGAACATATTTCTCAAAATGAGGACATGACTGTATGTCCTATACTCTTTTGTTGTCCTGAGGCCTGTCACCTCTCGTCTCTTCTTTCACTTGACTATTGATTTTGTAATACTGTCCTTTTCTTTTATTTGCTGTTGTTGTTGGTCCCAAACGCCCACGCAAGTATACGTGGTCGTAGCAAGTAATATAATGTTAAATCGAATGTCGAACCCACGGGGACTTGCGTAACTAATTTATACTACGATTATATTAACTAACAAATTATTAATTCACCACTCGTATTGCATTCTAGTTAACTCTCCCTTTCATATAATTCACTCATGGTTGCTAGTTAATAGATAATTGCTCTCATAGCCTTCTTTCGAAGCACTACTAGCCTATTCTCAATAGATTAACCCCCATATTCATATGAAATTAATCTATTAGAACGCACTACGATTATGATGTTTAATTAAGCACGGTGACTAGGTATATTCCTACCCTAACCACATATCTGCACCCCTGAAGGGTTAAGATCGCGCTCTCTTCAATTCTTCTCTAATCTATATACGGCTTTCCCAAGCATAACATAGATAGTATATAGAACCTAACTGCTGGCCAGACAATTATGCAATTAAATGCAGCATTGAAGAAACAACCATATATTGAGTGAACTATATTCAAGGTTAAATTAACGTAGAATAACAATATCCATGACTAAACCACAACCCTGGAACAATGGGTGTTTAGCCACTCATGCTAGAATCAAACAATTGCATAAGTGTTGCGTAAATTGAAAATACTAGAATAAGATGAAGAAAATTATGAAATCCTTCGCTTCCTAATGTTCCCGTGTGTATCTGCGCTCCAAAAGTCGCATCCCCCCTTCAAAGTTATGTTTTTTGGGTCTATTTATATGTCGGGACTAACCCTAAACATGTAGGAGACTTCTATTCAAACTAGGAAACACTTAAAACCTTCAAAATTAGGATTGGGTCGGACCAGGGACCACCCTTTATCTCCCAAACGCCCGGATAAAGCCTGGCCAAGCCTGGCGTTAGGGCTGTAACGCCCCCCAAACGCCTGGTCCTACCAGGATTTATAGCCCAAACGCCCGACTAAAGCCTGGTATTACCATGCTTTACAGCTCAAACGCCCGGCTATAGCCCGGTTCACTCCTTTTTTACTCTTAAGCGTATTTTTGATGTTTATGCATCCATTTAGCTCGGCTTCAATCTCCAATTCACATACACATGAAATAGACTCCATTATGCACATATGATGTGTATTTTTATCATTAACGCATATAAAATGTAAGGCACATAATGCTTTAAACCATGAATTATAGCCACACATCAACACCCCACACTTAGACCCTTGCTCGTCCTCGGGCAATGGGACAATTTACTACCCTTCAACACGTACCAAGTTCATTATCAAGGAGTATTTTACTTTTCAATCACACACC
>MDKI01137744.1:0-11900 GCA_005239505.1 Nicotiana paniculata
CTTGTGTGTCAGAGTTCAATGGGTACTCAAATGGTCCCAAGGCAGTGCTCACACGAAGGGGGCTGAACTTAGAAACTAGGAGTGATGAGATATGCTCATAGTTTTTAAAAAGAGTTGGGTTGGAAATAGTTTTCTGAAATAAATGTTTTGATATAAGCCTTGAATAACAACATGAGAGTTTGATCTTATGAAAAACCGGTTTGAGGAGGAAAAGAAACAGGGCATTCGGCAACTGACAAACACATAGTGTAGGAAACAAACACAGTCAGGGATAGGGGAACTGGGATAAATAAGTCACATAGTGGAAGAAGATTTGCACACAAGGAGACCTTAGAGTAGTATTACAGGACCTAAACATTAATAGCATAGTTCATCATAAAGTATTCATGCTAGGATCCCAAATAGCATCAAATTGAGGGGTATAGCGATTAAGTATCAGGAATGCATGCTTATAGTGTCAGGAGTCAGGGGTAAGGCAGAATCATAGTGAAACACATGAGAAAGCAATAGACATGATGAACTAAAGGGAAAAGGAGATCATATTGACATAGTAGATAGTCTAAATGCAATGCAAGTAGCAGAACCACAAATAGAAGCATAAGAGGAACAAAAGGAATCGTAATACAAACAGAAACATATTGTTTTGGGTGCTATAAACATAAACTGGAAAACATACCAGTTTTGAATGAAAGACTGAATTCAGAATGAGAGCAATAATGTGAAGAATATTAGAGTAGTAGTGTGTAGATGCAACAGAACAGGAGAGCAGCAGAGCAATAACACAATAGAATCACTATGTCTTGGCTTGCAGCCGACTGAGTTGCAAGTGACAACAAGAGAAGCAGGACAGTATGTGTGTGTGTGTAGAGAGAGCTTAGAACCGTATGTCTGTGTGTTCTTTTTTTGTTACTGAAAGACCAGAAGTATATATGGTTTGAAACTATGTAGCAAATAAGGCAAGAGTCATAGTTACGCAATAAATTATGAAATTATGTACCAGTTATAATCACATCAGCATAAGTAGTCCCTTTAATTAAGGTTACTTCAAACGGTAATATGCAAGTACTAAATAAATAAGGAAATCACGCAAAACTGAATATAGAATATAATGAAACAATTTTGGTATCACACAAGTACAAAACATGTAACAGAGGCCAGGTTCAATAAATTCTAATTAAGGAAAGTAATTAGGAGTCAGTTGGTAACATAGTCGACCATAGAATAAGGCAAGAAAATATTTTAGTGGTTGAAATCAGTATGGAAATCATCACAAAAGATTGGTGAAAGGTATCAATTAAAAGAAATTAGGGATTCAAACAAAAATAGCATTAGCTAAAGGAAATTGACACAGATAGCAAACACATGATAGGCAAAAGGAATCAACTCAGAAACCCTAATAGGCACAGTAAGGTAAAAGAATCATATAAAGTCTAGGATTCAAACTAGAACATGCTAAATGATTAAAGGAATCAAAATAACAAACATAATATAAATGGGAGCAACAAAGAACAAGAAACCCTGATGAACAGAATGGGATAAAATCACATAAACTCATAATATTTATGGGAAACAAGCACACAGGCGGATTAAGCAAACATATTATCAAAGACAGACTTGGATACCCGGGATTAGGGCTAAGAAAATTAGGGTTTTGACATAATAACTTAGATGAAGATAAAAACTTAAATAAACGTTTGAACATAGCGAAAATCGTAAGATAATACTAAATCGGAAGGAAAAGCTGTTTTAAAAAAGGGCTTTTGAAACCCTAGTTTGAAGACGAAGACTGTTCAAAGTAGAAAAGCTTTTTGTTTCAAAAACATGCATAGAAAAGCTTAGTAATACCATAGATCTAAGGTAGATCTAGAAGAAATTAAAAAGATATAGGAGTTAGGGTTTAGAGGAACCTATAGAACTAGGAAAAACCACAAAGACGTCGCCGGCTTAAGCCGGAAAGGTTGTAGCTCTTACTCAGACGGCCCGGGGAGGCCGAAAAGTGGCATGAGGGGTCCAGAAAGGTGAGTGAACCGCTCCAGGTTCTCCTGAGGGCTCTAGGGTATCACTGGACCGGTGCAAGGTGGACAAATAGCCATGAGACGATGAGGAGGCATGGTTTCTGGTGAGAGAACCAACCGGAGAAGATGACTGGGCTCCATCAGAGAAGAGAAGCCAAAGGAGGCTTCTAGACAGAACTAGAGAGTAACAAAGGGAGATAGAGAGAGAATGTGTGTTGAGAGAATGAGGGGTCGGAGGGGGTAGGTTGAGTTTAATTATAGTAACTTAGATCTGGACCGTTGATCACATATGATCAACGGTTCAGATCGGGCGTGTGGTTGGGCCGGGTAGGAATGGGTTTGGGTTGGGTTGGAGAATGGGTTTTGGGTCAGGTGGGGGTTGGTTTAAAATTGGCTATAATTTAAATAAGAATGGGCTAAACGTTAAATGCCCTATTAAATAAGATAATTAATTAATTAAAATAGATAATAATTGTAAAAAATAAAATTGAGAACAAATAAAAAAAATTAAGGCGATTGACTAATATATAAAAATATAAATGATCATTTATTGATTTTAAAATGGTAAAAATGTACATTTGTGCTATAATCGCAAAAACTGTTGAAATTAACTAAATAATGTCAATATTGGCTAATTTGTGAAATAATAAAATCCTAACAGAATTAAATAGGATATAAATAACATATTGAGCAAGAAAATGACTTTAAATAACATCATTTATGAATAATTATGGAATATAAAGTGTTAAATAAACAGGAAAATAATTTGATAAAAAAACGAAAAATTGTGGGAAAATACCAGTTACTGTAAAGAGTGATTTTGAAAGTATATATGTAAGTTTGAAAATAGTTTGAAGAAAAATTAGGTACCAACAGCTGCCCCTCTTTACCCGGAAAGGATGTAAGAGTTGTCGGGTAATGATATGATGGCCAATTTTGACCGGATGGAGATAGTATGAAAGATTTAGGATGCACCCTGACTTCTGAGCTGCCTACATATCCCTGGTTGTACAGGAATCAGGACGTATGCAGTTCATGAGTCACCGGTGAAGTATACCGGTGAATTCTTACAAGGACGGACGCAAGGTGCAAGGTAAGGTGAACAAAATGGCTTACGGGGTAGTTAGGAGAACTGGAGCGGTCCGCTCCTGCTTGGCTGGCTGTTCTTAGTCGGATTTCCTGAAAACGAATAACAAGCATAGATTTGCGTAATTTAAACATGATGTAGATTCCCATTGGACTATGAATGTTGTCTTCGGACGGTTGAGGATTACGTCCTTAGACCATGATGTCCTGGGCCATGAATCGCTTGATGCGGGATTCGCAGGCTATAATATGATGTTCTCGGGCCATGAGGATGGTGTCTTCGAACCATGAAGCCTTTGAATAATGATATGCAAAATGATAAAAAGAGATCCTCAGGCCATGACATGGTGTTCTCCGTCCATGAAGATGGTGCCTCCGAACGATGACGCCTTTGGATAAGTTGGCGATATTTTAGCCCATGAAGATGCAATAGATGATGCTGACAAGACAGATCTTGGTCTTGCGAATTCAAAAGGGCGAAGCTTAGCCCGAAAGGAAGCGGATGATAGAGATAGGGGCTTCTTTTGAAAAGTAAGTGGGAGACAGCATTTAGTCTCGGAAGGCAGAAAGGTAGCGTTATGCAATATGCGGATGCAGATGGAGACAATGTTTAGTCTCGAAAGGTAGAAAGGTAGACTTATGCAATATGCGGATGCAGATGGAGACAGCGTTTAGTCTCAGAAGGCAGAAAGGTAGCCTTATGCAAGACGCGGATGAAGATGGAGACAACGTTTAGTCTCGGAAGGCAGAAAGGTAGCCTTATGCAAGACGCGGATGAAGATGGAGACAACGTTTAGTCTCGGAAGGCAGAAAGGTAGCCTTATGCAATATGCAGATGCAGATGGAGATAACGTTTAGTCTCGGAAGGCAGAAATGTAGCCTTATGAAAGATGCGGATGCAGATGGAGACAGTGTTTAGTCTCAAAAGGCAGAAAGGCAGCCTTATGCAATATGCGAGGAAGGACGACAGAAATTCTTAGCTGGTGTTAATTGCAGTAGAGCATTGTGATAATGAAGCATCGTTTGTGCTGATAATAAATGTTGGCGTGTGCGATGAGTTTGAGGAATGATGTCTGTCCTTTGAGAGGATAATATGTTTTGGGGCTTCTGTAATTTGTGCCTTCATCCAAAGAAAGATCGTGAGGTTTGTATAGGGGAAGGTTAGTTCGCATTCCCACTGGCCCTGCTTGGCTCGTTGGCTTAATCTAATGACACTATCTGTATCATTGGGGTAGCGTTCGTTAAACAATTTGTTTCAATAAATATGCATGATTTTGTAAAAGTGTAATATATAATCTAGAATAGTTTTTAGATGAACCGACGACGTGGCACGTCTTGAGACATTGCAACCTCTTCTACTGCGGAATTTTGAGGGTCCTCCTCAAAATTCTGCCCCAGTTTGCTGGGTGGATGCCCTGACTGTTGCTCGTGCCGTGATTGGCTGAATTTGCTTCAGAACTTTGAGGATCCTCCTAAAAATTCTGCCCCAATTTCCAATTGCGGGGAAAAATATATTTTTATTGAATTGTGACCGAACCCATAGGGCTGCCTACATATCCCCTCTTAAACGAGAATCAGGTCAGGCGTAGTTCAAATTACATCATTGAGGAAGCATGAAGATTACACATAGTAGCGCTTGACTGCATCTGAATTGATTGGCTTGGGCCAGACTTCTCCGTCCATTTCTGCGAGTATAAGTGCTCCACCTGTCAACACTCTATGAACCATGTACGGACTTTTCCAGTTAGGAGAGAACCTCCCCCTGGCTTCATCTTGATGCGGAAAGATTTTCTTTAATACCAGCTGCCCTGGTGTGAATCGTCTTGGCTTGACTTTCTTGTTGAAGGCTCTGGCCATTCTGTTCTGATATAGTTGACCATGACATACTGCATTCATTCTTTTCCCGTCTATGAGGGCTAGTTGCTCATAACGGCTTATTACCCACTCTGCATCGCTGAGCTCAGCTTCCTGTATAATTCTCAGCGATGGGATCTCCACTTCGGCAGGAATTACAGCTTCTGTACCATAAACTAGCATATAGGGAGTTGCCCCTGTTGAGGTGCAAACTGTGGTGCCATATCCCAATAAGGCAAATGATAACTTCTCGTGTCACTGCTTGTTCCTTTCTATCATCTTTCTTAGTATCTTCTTGATGTTTTCTGAATCTCCCAGGTGGAGGCTTTCGCTCTCGTCCAGGTTGGACTTAGGTCTGTTCTCAAAATTCTCAACTTCTTTGACAATCTCGTCAGGTATGTCATCTTCTTCTGAATGTACGTCTGTTTGTTGTGTTGTCTCATTGCATTTCACAGTCATCGGTTCATCAAGACAGGTAATAGTAATGTTGTATAAATAAAGTAATGACAGAAAACAATAGCAATAAATATCAGATTTCATAAGAGAAATTCAGAAGATGCTTTGATAGATTGAATAGTTGTTTTGAACATTGGAGATCTTTATTGCATAAATTAAAAACAAATGCAGGAAAATCATTTAGTAAATAATGCTTGTTTTAGCCTTGCTGTCCTGAGGCTCGTCAGGCTTTGTAGGATGCCGGAACATCTATCACCTGGAAATCCACTTCGAACCAAGTTGGTCCCATATGTAGACATAGATTGATCTCCCCCATGGTGGACCTCTGAGAACCGTCAAAAGCTTTCACATTGATCTCCCCATCCTTTATCTCATGTAGCCCTTTACCCAATATCTTGAGTGTTATCATCGTACAGATGTTAAGACTGGAACCTTCATCGATCAAGATTCTTGTGATGAAATGATCCTCGCACTGCACGGCGATGTGCATCGCTTTGTTGTGCCCCAATCCTTCAGGTGGTAGGTCATCCACATGAAAAGTGATTTTATGAATCTCCAGTACTTGGCCTACCATATTGGCCATTTCCCCACTAGTGATGTTGTTCGGCACATATGCTTCACTCAACACTTTCAACATAGCATTTCTATGTGTTTCGGAATTCTACAGTAGAGTGAGGATGGATATTTGTGCCAGTGTCTTATTCAGCTGGTCGATGACTGAATACTCCTTCGCCTGTATCTTTCTCCAAAGGTCATCGGGACCTGTTTCGATAAAGGGAGGCCGGTTAGCGGCATGCTTGCTTGACTCGGCCAGATGCTCAGGGGTGTAGACCCTACCAGTTCTCGTCATACCCTGTGCTGCGACAGCTTCCTCAGACCTGACCTTGCTTTTCCTTCCTGCCTCGGCTGTGTAGTCCCAAGGAATACCGTTTGAATAGAAGGGTGGCATGGTTGACATTGCCACCGGAATTGGTGCAGCCATTTTTATTTCAAACGGAATGTGTGTTTGGGGTGGCAAGATTGCGACCTCGAACGAAGCTGGTGTATTTGCTGGAGATACAAACTCAACTTCGATTGGCACTGGTGACTTTGCAAGTGGCGCTGCTTCAAACTCAAATGGCATATACATATTCACCTCAGAGGCCTCAGATGGCTGAATCTGGACTATGATCGGTTTGAGAGTGACTGCGGATTTATTTGGGTCATCGCCTTCTGCGATCAACCCGATTGACCCCTCGGGATCCCAATCATCTTCTATATCAATCATATGGATACCTCTACCCTTATGGTCTGGCAGAGGATTATCGCGAACGTTTGGAGCGGGGTCTTTTTCCACAATAATATTGTTGCCAATGAGAGCCTGTATTTTGTCCTTCAGAGAACGGCATTCTTCAATGGTGTGTCCCTTCATGCCGGAATGGTATGCACATGATTTGTTTGGGTTAACCCACTGAGAGAGATTCTCAAGGGTGGCAGCATGGATAGGTGTAACATAACCAGCAGCTTTGAGTTTTTCATATAGCTGGTCAATGGGCTCCGCTATGGTGGTATATTGCTTTGGAGGACGGCGATCAAAATTGGGACGAGGTCTAGGGAAGTTTTTGCGTGTAGGAGGGGATTGGTAATGAGATGGCTAGGAATTATAAGTGTGGTAGGAGCAGGTTGTGGATATTTGGGCGAAGCAGGTTGATGTGTGGGTGGTGGAACTTGGTAGGAAGGTGGTGGAGTTTGGTAATTTGGTGGTGGAGCTTGGTAATTTAGTGAGGGATGATATGTGATTGGAGGTGTCGTATAGATTTGGTACTTTAGTAGGGACGTGGTTCTTTGTGCAACCATTACGGCTCCCACATCTCTCTTCTTAGACACACCACCAGATTGTAGAGCGTTGTTAGTGGCATGAAAGGCTTCAACATTTGTAACCATACCGCTTTTAATACCTTCGTCAATCCGCTCTCCCAATTTGATGATGTCAGAGAACTTGTGACACTCAACCATCATTAACCATTCATAATACTGCGGGTCCTGAGCTCGGACAAAGAACTTGTTCATCTGTTCTTCTTCTAGAGCAGGTCTGACTTTAGCGGCTTCGGACCTCCAGCGAGTGGCATATTCGCGAAAGGTTTCTGTAGGCTTCTTCTTCAAATTTTGAATGTAGAACACATCTGGTGCATTCTCTATATTGAATCTAAACCTGTCCATGAAATCAGACGCCATGCTTACCCAGTTTGACCATTTCTTGGGGTCTTGGCTGATGTACCAAGACAGTGCATCTCTCTTCAAACTCCTCATGAACAGCTTCATGCGGATTCTTTCATCCTTTGGTCCCTTCAATACCCTGAACTCGGCTGGTCAGTTTCTTAAGCTCTTCGGTCAGGTTCCTGATAAGTAAATCCTTTTCGTCAGACTCGGACGCCTGTGGGATAGGCGGGGTGGAATGGGTCATGGTTTCCACATATATGGGATTGTTATAGGTGTGGAAATGGTCTTTTGTGGGGTTTTGAGGTTCTGGGATGAGCAGTGGGGTGTTATTTGAGATGTGGCAAGCATTGTACTGTCTCGGGAGAGTTTGGTTCTTTGGGGGAGTGGTGTGATGGTTTTTCTGTCTTGGGATATTTTGTGGAGGTGTGGGGTTTTTAACATTTGGAAGGTTGACGTCAAGGACGTTGAGGGAAAACGACAAGTTGGCCAGATTCCGGACTTGATCTAGTTCTTCCTAAAACTTCAGCAATTTTTGTTCAAGTGGCGACATGCTCTCATGCAGGACCTGAATACCTCGGCCATCATTGGCCTTTATCCGTTCAATCACATTCTCCTTTCTGATGCCGCTGGACTCTTCCATCTTACTTTTGCCTTTGTCTTTTCTCTTAGGAGGACTAGGGGGAGGAGTAGGTGGAGGGCCCTTGGATCTGGTGCGATAGGCTGATGATGCCAGAATGTACGAACTAACCTTTGGGGAGGGGAGTAAGAAAAAATAAAAACAAAAGGTAACCAAGTCAGTGAGGACTATAAAAAGAGTATTGCAGTATTTAAACACATAATGCGGAAATGAAAGTGTGTCCTAAGTTGGGGACCTCTTTGTGCCCGAGGTAGGCCTAGAGAGAAATTGATTTGGAGAACTTAAAATGCTAAATGCCTCATTTTATTGATAATAAAGTAGACCAATCTCGAAACGAGAGATGAAAAATAAAATCACTAATAGCCATTGGCCTTATTACATTGATAGAAAAATAAAGACATTCCTATATACTTGGTCTCAGAAGGACCTTCCCCAGATTCGGGATTCCTGCTTTCTTCTAGCAGCTTTCCCAGCTCGCGAAGTCCCAGCAGCAGATAAGTTCTGGCTAAATATCCCCCTGCAGCTCCCTCACCCTTTTGACAATCTTCAACCATTTTGATGAACTTTTCTTCCAAATCGATTATACCTCGATCCAAATATCCCAGCCTTTTGTTGGCGCTAATAGCCATGTCTTTCCATTCCTCGATCAGTCTTTTATTGGACTCATGTATCTTGTGGTGATCATTCTCATTTTCCCGGATCCTTTTACGCAACTGGTTGAACTTGACTTTTGCTTCATCCCTTTCATCTACAACCCTGTGACCTCGGACGTACCTTGGCTTGCTCTGACCACCCAGATCTTCTTCTAACCAACACGGATAGAAAGGGGTATAACCGGCGTGATACCTGTCTGGCTCGATGGTGTCTTTCTCGAGTATAACCTTGCAGTGCCATAGGTTCTGAGCTTGGCACTTGTGAGGACTGTCATTATTTTGAAATTTGGCTCGGAGATGGCTCATCTTATCGACCCTAGGGATGACTTGTTTCCTTCCTGCCTGCCCCATAACTCGAATAGGGACGTACGGATCGAATGATGAACTCATCCGTTGGAAACCATTCAAACATCCACTGAACCTGTTCTTCAATCAGGTTATCAAAGAGCTCGACCCATCCTTCGGTGTCCTCAGGTTGAGCGAACATGTCAGGGATATAGTTCATTCGCTTTGGGTGATGGAAAGCGATATTGTCATCCCACATTCGGCGGTGGATGTCCTATCGATATTCCCCTTTTTGGAGATGTTCTACAAGCCAGAGTTGGAGTAACAGATTGCAACCTCCAAAATGCTTTGCTCCTTGTTGACATTTTTCTAAAGCCCGGTACATATCTGCAACGATCATGGGCACAATGTTGAAATATTACCCATTTAACCCTTCCATTACGGTCTTAGTTACCATGGCTAGCCTGGTATGGATCCTTTCTTTCTTCATCGGGAACACGATCAATCCCAAATATCATACCATAAACACGAACACTCGGTGATGGACGTGTCCCAGAGAGGTAATAGCAAACTTATCGTCATAGGTACGGTATGATTTGCTGTAGCCATACCGTTCGTACAGGTAATCAAAAGGAATGTATGAATCCTCCAGACATACCAATTCCGCGTCCTTTTTCAGACCCATCATTTTGAGGAAACTTCTACCTATGCGGTTCTCAGGCATCAGCAACCCCGGAGTTTCCCATACTAGGTTAACCAACCCTCCTATCTCTTTTATCAACGGTGCCATTTCGATGTTCCCAAAGCGAAATACAGATCTTTCGCGATCCCAGAACAGGGTAGCAGCCTCCACTATCCTTTTGTTTGGCTGGATTTCCAGAAGAGATGGTAGATTACCCAAGTGTTTCCTGACGATAGCCTTGTCGCTAGAGTGTAGATCCTCCCACCAACTCAGCAATTTTGGGTGGATGTTGGAGACCATGCCGAATATGGGGACTTCGTGCCTCATTTTTTCTGCAAAACAAATAGGTTAGGCCCTTACCCCCACCGGACTCAACTATTTATCGTCATTAATCAGCAGGAAGCATTTAGTTCTCCAAATAAATGCACAGAACGTGAGGGCGTCTGTTTGGGTTCAGGGAAACCCAGTGGACTTTTGGATAAGGCTATCTTAAAAGCTATCTTGCGGACTACACTTTAGATTTGACTAGGTTTGACCATGATGCATGCAACATTTCAGCAGGGTAAGGTTTCTATGGTGTTTTAGACTGGTACCCTTGAGCGGATAACTCAAAGGGGAAAGGAACGTAACTGTTGACTGCACCGTTGATCGACTAGTTTTACCACTAATAAGCCTTTCCTAATTTAGGGGCTGATAATATAGGAAGGCGCAACCACTCATCAAGCATTGTTATAGTATTCTGTTTGGCACGAGTGGAGTATGAATGTTGATCATGATTTATGCAATAAGTATTAAAACATGTTGTCACGTATTTTGCACGTTAAAGAAAGCGGTAAAACAGTAATAATGATTTAACGCAGTTACTAAAAGGAAACAAAGACACGTGTCAATTACGTTTGAAAATAAATACTCGAAGTAAACAATTAATTACATGCAACGGGAATGGGAAAGGGTGCAAGTGTTTAAAATAAAGGCATAAATTCACGAAACAATTCGAAATGGTAAAAGCCTATAATCCCCAGCAGAGTCGTCATGTTGTCACGCCCCTTTTCTTCCTCGCGGAGATCGGGTTTGTGACATTGGTTGGGACAACTCATTCCTTTTGGGAAAGGGGGTTTGCACATTTTGAAGAGTCGCCACCTAACGATTTTAACGGTGAAATAGGTCACCTAAGGGGTTCAATTATAACTACATTGCTAACCAGATACTTGGGTAAGGGCTTGAAATTATCCTAAATGGAAGGTGTTAGGCACCCCTCAGGATCCACACGTGTGGTTCCCCGCCGAATAGTTTCGTGAATTTGGTACAGATAGCAAATAACAAATAAAGGCTCAAATAAGAGGGGATTTAAGTCTTAAACATGCAGATGTTTGATACGGTAAAGGAGATTAGACTTTGCAAAGGATTACGAGCTAAGCATATAAAAGGTGTCCTAGGTTTATAATAATATGGATCACATCAATGCAATACCCGGTAATCACTCCTCGAAGAGGGGCTACACTTGGTATTAGCGCATCGGTCATCATATCCATATTCTACCCTTTCACACCTCATGAAGGTGATGAAAGCGTGTGTTGGTCATGAAACTTATTTCATGCTATTACCCGTCCCATCCTGTCAGTCCTGGAGGACGTTAGGGACTACTATTCCTAGAGGGTGAGTACTAGGCTGAACCTCTAGGTTTAAAGGGAAAAATTCTAAACGACAAACAAACAATTAGGACTGCAAATATAGGGAAACATATTGAGGCAGATATGAGGCTCAGATATTCCACCCCAAATTATACACATAAATAGCACGACTAAAACACAAGTAAAGTCTCTAGCTTCAAGACCTAAAGCATGATAACTAGGCAAGAATACAGTAATGAGGCAGTGTTTTTACTGAGTTTCATATAAAAGGATCTCTACTAGATTCAGACTATCGATCCTGACCTATTATTAACCAAACAACACACAGAAAGAAGGTAAATATCCAGTTTTAATAAGTTTAATACCTAAGGCTTGCCTAGGCATATTAAACCGCTCCAGTTA
>ML352852.1:0-27221 GCA_005239505.1 Nicotiana paniculata
CCTCTGCCATGTTCACAGGAAATCGGATGAAGTCCTGAATATTGTCTGTATCTCTTGCTTCTCTCAATCTCATGTGAAATGATCTCTCAGGTTCGACGTCAAAGCCGTCAAGTCTATCCTGGCTTCTAACCCTACGCATTCACTCGAAGTTCCTGAGATTAGAGCAAAAATCACGTGACGTTAGACTCAATGAAATAAACAATTAAATCAAGTAACTAAAAAGTAGTCTATATTCAAGTCCCCGGCAACGGCGCCAAAAACTTGTTGGTCCCAAACGCACACGCAAGTATACGTGGTCATAGCAAGTAATATAATGTTAAATCGAATGTCGAACCCACAAGGACTTGTGTAAAATACTTTCCAAATCACTCTAATTGTTATTTAATCAAGCCAAAATACAATCCAGGAATGTAACTATTTTATACTACGATTATATGAAAGAACTAATTATCAAGTAACAAGAATATTGTTGTGTATTCAGTAGAGACAAATATACCAGGGTTGTGATCAATTCACCACTCGTATTGCATTCTAATTAACTCTCCCCATTATATATTCACTCATGGTTGCTAATTAATTGATAATTTCTCTCATAGCCTTCTCCCGAAGTACTACTCGCCTATTCTCAATAGATTAACGCCTACATTTCTATGAAATTAATCTATTAGAACGCACTACGGTTACGATGTTTAATTAAGCACGGTGACTAGGTATATTCCTATCCTAACCACAAATCCGCTCCCTTGAAGGGTTAAGATCGCTCTCTTTTCAATTCTTGTCTAATCTACATACGACTTTCCCAAGCATAACATAGATAGTATATAGAACCAAATTGCTGGCCAAACAATTAAGCAATTAAACACAGAATTGAAGAAACAACCATATATTGAGTGAACTATAATCAAGGTTAAATTAATGTCGAATAACAATATTCATGGCTAAACCACAACCCCAAAACAATGGGTGTTTAGCCACTCATGCTAAAATCACACAATTGCATAAGTTTTGAATAAATTGTAAATACTAGAAAAAGATGAAGAAAACTGATAATCTTTTGCTTCCTAATGATCCTGTGTGTATATTCTCTCCAAAAATGGCATCATCCCCCTCAAAGTTGTGTTTTTGGGTCTATTTATATGTTTGGGACAAACCCTAAACGTGTAGGAGACTTCTATTCATACCGGGAAACACTTAAAACCTTCAAAACTCGGATTGGACCGGACCAAAGACCCCAGGCGTTAAGCCCCAAACGCCCAGCTATCTCCTGGGTAGGCCTGGCGTTAGGGCTCTAACGCCCAGCTAACGCCTGGTCTGCCAGGCTTTATAGCCCGAACGCCCGACTATAGCCCGGGTCACTCCTTTTCGACTCTTGAATGTATTTTTGACATTTATGCACCTATTTAGCTCGACTTCCATCTCCAATTCACCTAATCATGAAATAGACTCCATTATGCACATATGACGAGTATTTTTATCACAAACGCACATAAAATGTAAGGTACATAATGCTTAAAACCATGAATTCTAGCCACGCATCACCTTCCCAATTTGGACTCAGCTTTTCTGCGCCTGCTTCTTTTGTTGATTGAAAGACTTTTTTGAGTACAAAGTCCCCAGTCTTGAAGTATCTGCGATGAGCTTTACGGTTGTAGTAATGTTCTATGATTTGTTTTGAGCTGCCATCCGTATTAATGATGCTTCCCTTCGTGATTCGAGAAGGTCCAGATTAGTCCTCAACTCATCGTCATTTGCCTCCTCTGTGGATGTTATAACCCTTATGCTTGGTTCGCCAATCTCCACGGGTATTAAGGCTTATGAGCCATAGACAAGTGCGAAGGGAGTTTCTCCAGTGGCTGTTTTTGATGTTGTTCTGTATGCCCATAATACCACTGGTAATTCATTAGGGAAATTTCCTTTGTCTTTATATTGCCGCTTATTATATTGTTGATGATGATTTTATTTGTTGATTCAGCTTGACCATTAGTCACGGGATGATACGGTGTTGAAGTGATCCGTTTGATTTGCTAGCTTTTAAAGAATTCTGTGATTTGAGAGCCTATGAATTGTGGGCCATTATCACACACAATCTCCTGTCCTTTAGCTAGGGGAAGAGGTCCTACTATGTCCATCCCCCATTTCATGAAGGGCCATGGAGATATAACTGGATGTAACAACTCCGCTGGTCGATGCATGTTATTGGTGAACCATTGGCACCTGTCACACTTGGACACGAAGTTCTCCACATCTTCTTCCATTTTAGTCCAATAGTAACCAGTTTTGATTAGGGTTTTCACCAAGGATTTCGCTCCTAAATGATTTCCATAGTGTCCTTCATGGACTTCTTTCATCACAAAATTCGTTTGATTAGGACCGAGGCATTTAGCTAGGGGTCCTACGAACATCTTGCGATATAATGAATTGCAAATGAGGCAGTTCCGTGAAGCTTTGCGGCGAAGCGCTTGAGTTGTTTTCTTGTCTTCAGGTACGGTGCCATTCTGCAAAAAAATTAAGAATTTTGTTTCTCCAATCCCAGGTTAAATTGTTGAAAGTTACCTCATTTCTGTCCTGGTCGATCGTTGAAGGAAATAGATGAACGTCAATTGCATTGTCTTTGTTTTTTACTTCCGTGACTGCTGCGAGGTTAGCCAGTGCATCTGCCTCTGCATTTTCTTCTCTAGGTATTTGTATTTATCTTCCATGTTTTGGATTGTTTTATGAGCTCTCGTGCTTTTTCCAGATACTGTTGCATCCGAGTCTCTCGAGCGATATAAGTCCCCAGCATATGATTTACTACCAATTGGGAGTCGCTGTTGATTACGATTTGCTCGATAGAGAGTTCCCGTGCGAGTTCTAGTCCTGCAATAACAGCTTCGTACTCTGCTTCATTATTAGTTATATGATAAAATTTAATAGCTTGTCGTGTCTTTTCACCCGTGGGTGATATTAAGACTATGCCTAAGCCAGCGCCTTTTACATTGGAAGAGCCATCAGTAAATAGGGTCCATAGACCCGGATTAGCACCGTTGAAGAGTTGTAACTCTTTCTCCACTCCAGGAACGATGCCATTACTAAAGTCAGTGACAAAATAAACTAAGATTTGAGACTTAATTGCTGTCCTAGGCTGATATGTTATTTCATGCTCACTTAATTCTATGGCCCACTTGGCTAATCTTCCTGACAGTTCTTGTTTATGCAAAATATTTCTTAAAGGATATGAAGTCACAACAGTGATTGGATGACATTGAAAATATGGTCGTAATTTTCTGGATGCCATTATTAGAGCTAAGGTTAACTTTTCTAGATGTGGATATCTGGTTTCAGCATCTAGTAAAGTCTTGCTTACATAATAAATGGGAGATTGTTTACCTTTATCTTCTCTTACCAATACCGCACTTACAACAATTTCTGAGATAGCTAGGTAGATGTACAATCTCTCTCCTTCTTTTGGCTTTGACAGCAACAGAGGTTTTGATAGATAAGGCTTCAGATTCTTGAGGGCCTGTTGACATTCTTCAGTCAATTCGAACTGATTCTACTTTTTAAGGACTTAAAAGTATTTAAATCTTTTTTCGGAAGATTTAGAAATAAATCTTCCCAAAGATGTTATTCTCCCTGTTAGACTTCGAACTTCTTTTTTATTTATGAGTATATCAGGTATTTCTTCGATAACCTTAATTTGAGCGGGATTTACCTCTATTCCCTTGTTTGATACAAGGAAACCAAAAAATTTACCTGATTGTACACCGAAAGCGCATTTTTCTGGATTTAGCTTCATATTGTACCTGCGTAAAATGTCAAAAGTAGTAGAAAGGTGCTGGAAATGATCTCCCGCCCGTGTTGACTTTACCAGCATGTCATCAATGTAAACTTCCATCGTTTTCACCAGATGTTCCTGGAACATCTTAGTCACTAGCCTTTGATAGGTGGCTCCAGCATTTTTTAAGCCAAAAGGCATGACTTTATAACAGTAAGTCCCCCTGTTCGTAATGAAGGAGGTTTTTTCCTCGTCTTACGGATCCATTTTAATCTGATTATAGCTAGAATATGCATCTAGAAAGCTTAGTAATTCATGACCTGCGGTGGAATCAATCATTTGATCCATATGTGGTAATGGGAATGAATCTTTGGGGCATGCTTTATTTAAATCAGTATAATCTACGCATACCCTCCATTTGTCATTCTTTTTAGGTACTACCACAGTGTTAGCTAACCAGTTAGGATACGTTACCTCTCGTATCGAACCAATTTTTAAGAGTTTTTGTACCTCTTCGTCAATCACTTGGTTTTTGAATGACCCCTATTTTTTTTTTTGCTTAACAGGTACGAAGGATGGATCTTATTTAGTTTATGAGTTATCACTTCTGGTGGAAACCTGTCATATATGAGTGGGACCCTGCAAAGCAATCTGCGTTAGCCTTTAAATAATCAATTAACGTATCTTTTCGATCGGGGCTCAGCCTTGTGCCTATATACACCTTCTGTTCAGGATTTTGTTCAAATAATGGAACAACTTCGAGCTCTTCCGTAGTTGTTTTGATGTGTTCGTCTTCCTATGGTTCATGAATGATGTCCGGTCTAGAATCTACATCTATGTGCTCCAACGCATCTTCTGTGGTGATTGGATTCACCTTCTCATGGGTACCTGTTTGAATTTTCAATTCTTTTGTACTTGTTTGGTCAATAATGTTTTCCGTACCTGTTTGGCTGGTGATATCCGTTTGGAAGATTTCCCTATCTTCCGATTTTTTCGTACCTTTTTTTGTTATAAAGTGCCACGGAATTTATATTTCTGGAGGTCTGTTGATCACCCCTAATTTGTCTGATTCCCCATTGTGAGAGAAATTTGATTACCTGGTGTAGAGTGGATGGTACTGCTTTCATGTCGTGGATCCAAGGTCTTCCCATAGTCACATTGTAATCCATGTCAGTATCAATGACTTGGAATTTGGTGTTCTTAGTTACTCCCTCGTCGTAAGTGCTAAGTTTAATTTCTCCCTTGGTTATTACTGTAGAGTTATCAAACCCTGATATGGCCCGTGCCTTTGGGATAACCTGATTTCCCATGAGCATTTCTTCCACGACTTTTGACAAGATAATATTGATGGAACAACCTGGATCAATCAACACTCTTTTAACATTAGTGTCATGAATGAGTAAGGATATTACTAGAGCATCGTTATGGGGGAGCATTAGCCCGCCAAAATATGCATCATCAAAGGTTATTTCATCTTCAACTGGATCTTATCGAATCCGCTTTCCGTGGGTAATTGTGACCTTCGAGGCTAATTTGCAAACTATGCCGTTCACTTCCCCTCCTCCATGTATCACGGTGACGGTTCTTTTTGGAGAAGGAGGCTTCGGAGGCTCCTGCCTGTTCCTCATATGCCTGTTTACCTTTATCACTAAACAATTATGTTAAATAGCCATGTTTTAATAATCGTTCTATTTCACCTTGTAAAAATCTACAAACTGCAGTTCTGTGTCCATGATCATAATGGAATTCACACTAGAAGTCTGGATTTCTTTTATTTGGATTTGACCGCATTTCTTTGGGACAATGAACCTTATCACCCATATTTTTTCAATATTGAGACTAGTTCAGGTGTACTTATATTGAAAGTATGATCCCCAATTCGGGAATTACCTCTGTGTCATTCATCTCGATCCTTTCTAGATCTAGATGAGGATGAGCTTGCATCCCTGTTTGATGGTTTATATTTTGACCTGGGGCGATTTTCACGTCCCGAGGGTCCTAAGTAAGGATCGTACCTGTTTTTACCTGATCTCCTGTCTATTTCAGAACATCTGAATCTGTTATGGTTTTCATCTCTCGAACGGACAATAGTATCTTTTTCTATTCGAAGTTTTGTACTGTACTTGTTATAAACATCATTCCACGTTGTAGCGGGGAATTCTCTCAAACTTTCCTTGAGCCTTCTCGTGGCTTCTGAACTTCTGCCGTTTAGATTGCTCGCAAATTCCATGGCTTCCCACTTATCAGGCACCCTTGGTAGTTGCATCCTTTCACGTTGGAACCTGTCAACAAATTCACGGAGTAGTTCCGCGTCTCCTTGATTTATTTTGAAAATGTCCTCTATTCTTTTCTCAACTTTTTGTGCACCAGAGTGTGCTTTTATAAATGAATCTGCAAGCTCAGCAAAAGAATCAATAGAATTTTTAGGGAGAAGAGAGTACCAGGTTAGGGCTCCCTTAGTAAGTGTTTCTCCAAATTTTTTGACAAGGTTTAATTCAATCTCTTGTTTTGTTAAGTCGTTGCCTTTTACTCCGGTGGTAAAAGCAGTTACGTGGCCATGTGTGTCAGTTGTTCCGTCATATTTAGGAACATTAGGTATTTTGAACTTCTTGGGTATAGGCAAGGGTGCTGCGCTTGGTTTCCAAGGTTGTTGAGAATATCTATCAACATCAATGCCTTTGATAATGGGTGGTACCCCAGGAATTTGCTCGATTCGATCATTTTGTTCCTTCATCTGTTTCTGCATGGTTAGCAGTAAATTCTGTAATTCAGAGTTATTAGTCATACCTGGTCTTGCTTCGAGAGATTCGTTAGGAGGGTCACCCCTTGTTGAGTTTGCTAACCCAGATTGAGGATTTTTCACGGTGATAGTATTATTGGGAGGTGGCGCCAGTGATGCAGGTGGTGCCACCGGTAATCCCCTTGCAAATTCTTGCAAAGTTTGTCCCACGTAATCTGCAATCATTTGCTTCATTCGATATTGTTCTATCGTTTACTCATCGTTATTGCGATTGTTATCAGATCTTTCTGGGGATGGCTCCCTTGAACCGCGCGAGGTTCCTTGAGGTGATGGAATTGGGGTCCCATTTCTTTGTTGGTTGTTGTCGTTGGAGTTCGACATAGTTTAGAGAATATTGATTGAAAAGAAACAAAGATTATCAGGTTCCCGGTAACGGAACCAATTTGTTTAACCAGAGAATTAGATTCTATGATCAAAGTTATTTTAAGGATAAAACTCGGGTTACTGATAATCAAATAAGTAACGGTGAGTGAAAAGTATAATTAAATAGACAGTATGATGAGTAGAAAGTAAGGTTTATTGTATTCGAGATTCAGATGATCTTTACAAGTTATATTCCCCTATTTAATATAGGGGGTTTCTTAATATAACGTCTATTTCTTGCAATGATCGCCCATTAATGACTAATTATTACATTAATGAGGCGTTACAAAGAGTAACCGTAACTGTTGCGTGAAGGTTGTATAACGTGTGAGTCATTAATTGAGGATCTCTGAATCTGCCCGTAGCTCTGTCTGGATTCATTCTGACCGTGTCTCTTCCTTGTCTCAATTAAGTTGAGTTTTTCTGTGGCTGATTACTTCGTAGGTTTGCTGATCCATACCTCTTTGTTTCGTATCTCTTTATAGGATCTTATCCAGTTGTCGCGATTTTCTTGGTCCACGTAGCCGGCTGAGTTGTCAAGAATCACTTTATGTGTGAAACTCTTTTTTTACCAATACACACGAACAACTCATGTACAAATAATAAATTCATCTTTTATCCCCGGCACCTCGTGCCAATATCATAACCCGTCTAGCAATATCCACAGGCTCATAATTTCAACATATATCTGACTATTATCAGATTTACTGGAATTATAAAATAAATTACACAATATATAAAAGAAATCACTAGGAAATCACAACATCGCATAAAAATCACCAACACAATATTCGCAAGTCACCACATATCGTCCCTGATCATAGCCACCATTATCCCCCTATAGCCACCCTTATCGCTCCGCCCAGACAATATCCCAACACATAACCACAGTGAAGTGCCATCCTTATACTCACATAATATCAACAGTGTAATGCCACCCTTATCCGCCGCATAATAGTAACTCAAATCACACAACAGTTTACACGGATATTACCATGACATACAAAACAACAATTCATATTATAAATTTTCCGTAGGCCACAACCAATTCCAAAGATACATCAAAATCAACTAATTTCATAGCAAATAGCCCAAGGCTCCACATAGAGTTCATACAACCTCGATAACAACAACAAAGATGGAAAATTAACTCAGCATAAGATGTCATCTTCTTTAATCCAAATGTTCGATAACTATATTAATACTTCAAATTAAACTTAAATAAATACTTGTAGAAGAAAATTCCATAATATGATTATTTCCAACAAATATCGAATCCACAAACACACGAAATTCACATAAAAATCCAAATGGAAATTTACACCAAATTATCATATAAATTCAAACTCGACAAACAAGGAACGAGCCATGACAAATCGATGATTTATTGAGTTTCAATAACCTATTTCACTTTAATACGTAAGGGTTTCTATGAATTTTAATCGATATAATTTTCACATATAGATCAAGTACGTACTCTTCACCTCGCATACATGATTTTCATTCAAACAATTTCCACATAAGACTCAATGCTTAAGGGGTAATTCCCTCACTCAAGGTTAGACAAGATACTTACCTTAGCAGTGTAAAATCCTACTCCAGGATGCCCTCGTTTCTAGACTCGGTCTCCAAAAGCTTCGAATCTAACAATATTCATAATAATACTATCAACATCGACTAAAGAATCGAATTTCAACAGAAAACTACATAAATATGCCAAAAATCCAAAATCGTCTAAAACCTAGGCCCCGGGCCCACGTCTCAAAATCAATCAACAATGGCCGAATCAAAACTCTCAGCCTCTCCCGAGTCTATCCATATAAAATTCATCAAAATCGGACTCCGTTTGGTCCCTCAAATCCTCACTTAAAACTCTTCAAAACTCAAGCCCTAACTCCCTCAATTTCACCATAAACCCTTACTAATTTTATGGCTAGTCAGCGGAAATATATCATAAACACATGTAATTAAACCCAAACGACTTACCTCAGTCCATATGGTGAAAATCGCCTCCAAAATCTCCCAAATCCGAGCTCCCCAACTCAAAATATGACCGAATGAACAAACGTTTATTTTATATATTTTTCTGCCAGCTATTCTGTCCCGTTTCTCATGACAAATGATCACGAAACTCGCTTTTTATGTCTCCAATGGATTCCTTGTAAGATTATAGTTAAGTCAGGATTTTGAATCACTCAATTTGACTTATAATGAAGGAGATATGTTGGTTTCAATATTTGCAAATAGTGTAGATTTTTAAATACGTCGTCTGTGGCAATTTCATAATTAAATCTGAAAAATCTAGCAATCTAATTCTTACTAAAATGACCATAAAATCCTCATACGATTTCCAAATTCAACTATTCTTTTTGATACTAGTCCGTAATTACGATACGGATCTAATGCTTCAATCAAAAAGAAATCGGGGCTCATTTGTTCATTATGATATCATTTATGCTTGAAGAAATGGAATCGAAACATAAGAAAAATGAGCGCAACACAACCCAACCCTATCCGAAACTCACCCGAGGCCCTCGGGACCTCAACCAATATTCCAACAAGTCATATATCACTACTCGAATTTAGTCAAACCTTCGGAACACCCAAAATAACACCAAAACACCAAATCGACCTCAGATTCAAAGCTAAGAACTTCTAAACTTCTAAAACTCGCCAACGACACCGAAACTTATCAAACCACGTCTGAATGACCTCATATTGTGCACACACGTTGCAAATGACTCTACAAACCCACTCCAACTTCCAGAATTTGATTTTGACCATGATACCTAATTTTCCACTTCCGACCAAAATTGCCAATTTTCTAACTTTGGCCAATTCAAGCCTAATTCTACCACAGACCTCCAAATTACATTCCAGACACACTCCTAAGTCTAAAATAACCCAACGAAGATAACCGAATCATAAAAACCCCAATCCGAATTCATTTACTCATAAGTCAACTTCCAACTGACTTTTCTAACTTAGCTTTCTAAATTATAGATTAAGCGTTCATTTCATTCCAAAACTATTCCGAACCCAAACCTACATATATATATATATGTATGTATGTATGTATGTATGAAGCTGCTAATCTTCTATTTGTACTAAAAAATGCTGGTGCTACTTATCAACGCCTAGTAAATCGAATGTTCGAAGAACGAATATATAAATTGACAGAGGTTTATATTGACGATATGCTAGTTAAGTCCCAACGAGCAGAGACCATTTGAAACATTTATAGGATAACTTCGACATATTAAGGAAGTACAACATGAAGCTCAACCGGAGAAATGTGCATTCGGAGTCGGTTCGGGCAAGTTCCTTGGCTTTAAGGTATCAAACCGGGGGTTCGAGATCAACCCCGATAAAATCAAGGCAATCGAAGACATCACGGTCGTGGATAATGTTAAGACCATACAAATATATATATATATATATATATTTGTATGGTCTTAACATTATCCACGACCGTGATGTCTTCGATTGCCTTGATTTTANAATAGGTAAATTGATGGAGGTATATATTGACGATATTCTAGTTATGTCCCAACGAGCAGAGACCATTTGAAATATTTGCTGGAGACCTTCGACATATTATGGAAGTACATCATGAAGCTCAACCCGGAGAAATGTGCATTCGGGGCCGGTTCGGGCAAGTTTCTTGGCTTGATGGTATCAAACTAGGGTTCGAGATCAACCCCGATAAAATCAAGGCAATCGAATACATCACTATCATGGATAATGTTAAGGCCATACAAAGATTAACAGGGCGCATAGCCTCCCTAGGCCGATTCATCTCGAGGTCTTCAGATAGAAGTCATCGGTTCTACTCACTGCTCAAAATGAAGAATAATTTTGCGTGGACCCCGGAATGCCAACAAGCATTGGAAGAACAAAAACGGTACCTCTCGAGCCTGCCACTAATTCATACCCCGAAACCGGATGAGCAACTCTACTTATACTTAGCAATCTCGGAAATTGCAGTAAATAGGGTCCTAGTTCGAGAAGAGCAAGGTCAATTTCCTGTTTACTATGTTAGTGAAACTTTAGGTGAGGCCGAGACCCGGTACCCACACTTAGAAAAATTAGCGCTTGCTCTAATAAGCACCTCTAGGAAATTAAAACCATATTTTCAATGTCACCCAATTTGTATAGTGACTACCTATCCCATTCGCAGTATTTTGCATAAGCTCGAACTCTCGGGCCGATTGGTCAAATGGGCCGTTGAGATCACTGGGTACGATATGGAGTATCAACCCCGAACGACCATCAAGTCTCAAATCTTAACAGACTTCTTGGCTGACTTCACGCCAGCCCTCATACCCGAGGTGGAAAAGGAACTTTTTCTAAAATCGGGTACATGGTCGGGGGTGTGGACCCTCTTCAAAGACGATGCCTCGAACGTGAAGGGGTCATGGCTAGGCGTCGTTTTGAAGCCACCCACAAGTATACAATTAGTCAGTCTATCAAAACTTCAAAATTAACTAACAATGAGGCCGAGTATGAGGCCATAATTGTAGGCCTCGAGATAGCTAAGAGTTTGGAAGCAGAGGTCGTCGAGGAAAAATGTGACTCCCTACTTGTGGTAAACCAAGTCAACAGAACTTTCGAGGTTCGAGAAGAGCGAATGCAAAGGTACTTGGACAAATTACATGTGGCTCTATGTCTATTTCAATAATGTACCCTACAACACGTACCTCGAGAGCAAAACATCGAGGCCGACGCCCTTGCAAATTTGGGATCATCGATCAAAGATGACGAGCTTATTTCGGGGACTGTCGTACAACTTTCAAAGTCAACAATCGAATAAGTCCACGCCGAAATAAGCTCCACAAGTCTGACCTGGGATTGGAGGAATAAGTATATCGAATACTTAAAGAACGGGAAGATTCCATCGGACCCTAAGGAATCAAGGACTCTACGCACGAAGGCCGCACGATTCACATTGGCCGAGGTCGAAATGCTGTATAGAAGGATTTTTGATGGACCGTTAGCAATATGTTTGGGTCCAGGAGATACCGACTATAGATAATTCACGAAGGCACTTGCGAAAATCACTCCGATGCTGAGTCATTGGTTCACAAAGTCATTAGAGCAGGATACTATTGGGCCGATATGGAAAATGAGATAAAAAAGTTTGTTCGAAAGTGCAACAAATGTCAAAGGTACGTGTCAATGATTCACCAACCCGGAGAGAAACTCTACTCAAACCTATCCCCATGGCCGTTCATGAAAAGGGGAATGAACATCGTCAGCCCTCTCCCATCGGCCCCAGGTAAATCTCAAATCGTTTTGTTTATGACTGAATATTTCTCTAAGTGGGTTGAAGCATATGCCTTCGAGAAAGTAAGAGAAAATGAAGTCATAGACTTCATCTGGGTCCATATTATATGTCGATTCGGGATGCCTGCCGAGATCGTATGGGACAATGGGAAGCAATTCATTGGCAGCAAAGTGACAAAGTTTCTCGAAGACCAAAAAATAAAAAGAATTCTATCAACGCCATATCACCCTAGTGGGAACAGATCGATAGAATCGACAAACAAGTCCATCATTCAAAACCTAAAGAAAAGATTGACTGACGCTAAAGGAAAATGGAGAGAATATTTCCCAAGGTCCTTTGGGCATACCGTACAACATCAAAATCCAGTATGGGGGCAACACTGTTCTCTTTAGTATATAGTGTGGAAGCTCTGATCCTGGTCGAAGTTAAGGAACCTAGCTTCAGGTTTCGGTATGCAACGGAAGAATCAAATCACGAGGCTCTGAACACGAGCCTCGAGTTGTTACATGAAATATGAGAGGCCGCCCTCATTCGAATGGCCGCATAGAAACATCAGATCGAAAGGTATTACAACTGAAGAGCTAATCTTCGACACTATAAAATCAGGGACTTAGTTATAAGAAAAGTCACCCTCAATACTCGAAACCCAAATGAAGGAAAACTTGGCCCAAACTGGGTGGGACCATATCAGGTCCTCGATATCGTCGTAAAAGGATCCCTACAAACTTGCCACGATGAACGCCGAGCAATTACCAAACAATTGGAACATATCACTCCTCAAATGATATTACTGCTAATGTACGACTTTCTCCATTTTCATTTATATTTTATGCTAACTAATTGTGGGTTTTCAATCGAGGATATCGAGGGATTCTTAAACACAAAGTCCTTAAGTCTGAAAGCACACGTTTCACTCTTTTTTCCTTAGACCGGTTTTTGTCCCAAATGGGTTTTTTCGGCGAGGTTTTTAACGAGGAAACCATAATTCGTGCTAACTTAGAGCAATTCAACAGTATCCAAAGGCTTCTTTACAATCAACCTCGAATACTGGGGGGCATCACCCTCGAATATCAACTTATTTACAAGGAAAGTACTTCGTGTCAACAGGGTCTCGATAGGTAAAATTTTGTAAGGGCCAAACGGTCGAATGAACCGTGTCCATATAGATTACTCGAGCCCTAATGGCAAACATGTACGCATGTATAATCTATTAAGAGAAGTATTTTCCTTGCCAAATATTTCATGCCTTGGAGAAATTTTTACTTTACAAGTTCATACTTTTGGTTTGTTGTGGAAATAGGCTTAAAGGCCTATCACAACTGAAGTTCAAACAACAAACCCCACACTCGAGGACTGTCGTCCGAAAAATTGACATAATTGAATTACTAAAGCCTCGATACCGTAAGACCTTAAAAAGACAACTCTCGATTTTATAGGCCACGTCCACCCCACTTGGGGACTGACATTTCGAACAAGTTCGAAGTGTATGCGGGAAACAAGCCCAAGAGGCAAATCCCAAATTAAAGGCTACGACCAAACTAACCGGTTTCGAGACGTTCGAATTCTGTAATAAACAGACCTTCGAATATTTTCACAAAACCGGTTAAAAAATCTACCCTCGGCAAAATTACAAAGGGTTTTGGTAACATCAACCCTCGAAAACCCTAAGGGGTACGGAATTGTTCGAACTCTCGAACAATCTTATTTCATGCTAAGGCATAACGAAGCAAAGGGTTTCGATAATACCAACCCTGAGAAACCCTAATGGGTACATATTTATCTTGTGCTAAGGCATAACATATTTTTATATGATTAACCTTTTAAGCCGAAAGGGGAAAAAGCCATTTTTAAGGCCATATCAGCCTAATTCAAGAGCCTAAGGGCCATTTTATTTTTTGAGTTCGAGAAGTCATCCTCACTTAACTAAAAACTAAGGGGCATCCTACTTCGTGTTCGAGCAGGTAATCACTCGATTATAAAGACTACACTAGTCCGACTTGGATCAAATTGCCTTAGCTTCGAACTTAGGAACAACATTTTCATAAGGCATGAATGAAACAAAATTTTCACAAGGCAGAAACTGAAATAAAGACAAGTTAGAGAGTAAATATATGTTATATATATATGAATATATTTACAAGGACCGATCAAGGTCCTACACAAAATTTCAAAAAAGAAAAAAAACCCTAAGGTTCCTAACTATTCTCGGGGGCAACGTTTTCTACATCCCCCCCGCTCTCATTCCAAACGTCATCATCATCATCATCGGAGGCCAATACCCTAGCATCGGCTTCAAGCCCTTTGGCCTTTTCAATCTCATCCGTGAGATCGAAACCGCGGGCATGGATCTCCTCGAGGGTTTCCCTCCGACATTGGCACTTGGTGAGTTCGGCTACCCAGTGTGCTTGAGTTTGAGCGGTGTCAACAAACTCTCTTGCTTCGGCTTGAGCAGCTTTACCATCGGACCGATAGTTGGCCATGATCGCCTCCGCATCGACCTTAGCTTTTTCAGCCTCAGATCTGACCTTTGCAAGTTCGGCGGCCAACCAAGGCTCGAGCTCTTCAATTTTCTTGGACTGTGCCAAGTTTTTTTCCTTCAAGATCTGAAGCTGACTTTCAGCTGAGCGCGAACAACCTCCTTCTTTGAGTCAAGGCGATCCATGTTTTGTTTCCACCCCAAGGTCTCCGCCTTCATCATATTGACCTCCTCACAGAACTGCTCGATCCTCTCGATCTTCTGCTGCACCTGTGAGATTGAAGTGTTAGCCACCGTTCCCAAATTGATTCCATGAGCTTTTAAGATTGTTGTTACATTCTTAATCAGGTCGTTCTGTTCTTTATGAGCCATGTCCAACTCGGCTCGGAGATCCTTAATCTCTTCTTTTTTTGCCCACCGAGAAGTGTAAGGGCATTTCTCTCCTTGGTGAGCCTTTGAATGTCGGCCTCGAATCGACTCAGTTCAGCTCGGGACCGAGAAAAGGCTTCTTAATGAAGCGCTGAGGCCTACACAGAAAGAAGAAAATAAGTTAGAGAGGAAGAGAAAAGTAAACACAAGTGTAATACCAACAAAGGGAGTTAAGGCTCACCCAATTCAAAGCTTGCTGCACTTCATCGAAGAGGCTCAATGCCTCGCCCGAGTCCTTCCTCGAGACCTCCAAGTCACTCAGACCGATTGCATCTTCGACCCCAGTAAAGTAATCACGGAAGGGGTCTTCCCTTTCGTGGGCTCCTCCGATGGAGGGTGTTTCAAGGACCGAGCCTCCTTAATCAACTCCTTAGAAAATGAAGGGAGCAACGGGGAACCTCCACTTTCTATTGCCCCAAGTGGATCACTTGGGGAATTCGCCGTACCCACCGTTGGCTCATTATGGTGGGAGGCATCTTCCGTCCTCGATGACTCGGGGACTTTGCCCAAGTCTTTTCTCGAGACCCCTCATCTCGAGATGGAGTCTCTATAGCCTTCACCGATTCAGTGGCCTTTGAGGTCTCAGTGTTCATTCTCACTCGGGCCACCAACCTGGAGTCATTTTCTTTCTCTTCTTCGTCTTCCTCCCTTAGATGCCGAACAGAGTCTTCAGTTAGAAGGATGATGTTCTTCTTCGGCTTACGAGCCACCTTTTTCTTGGATTTGAGATCCTCGGAGGTGGAGGTCCTTTCGCTGATTCCAGTATCGGGATCGAAGTCTCTTCCTCACCAGATGTGGACCTCATGAAAACATCTTTGCCAAGGCCCGTATGCAAGAAAATTGAGTGAGTGTGGAAGATATAGTTTAACAAAATCATCAAATACGTGAAAAGGGGCTTACCATGATTTTTTGCCTCCCATAGGCCCTTTGATAAATCGTGCCATGCGCGCTCAGCGTACGTAGAGGTCGACGCCAGGTCCCGAACCCAGTTCTCGAACCTAGGATTATTTGTCATTTGCGGCAGAAATCGACAATAATGGGATCTAGGGGGCTGTCACGACCCAAATTCCAATGCAGGTCGTGATGGCGCCCAACACCGGGGTCAGGCTAGCCAACATTGGTCAAGTACTACGATTTGCCAAATTTTAGTCAAAAGTTCAAGTGATTACTGGATTTTAGTTTAGAAATCCTTTAATGAAATTTGTAAGGGAAACAAGAAGTTTAAGTAGCCTAAATTCGTTCATCAAAATAAAAAAATGCAACCAAAAATACTGATAAGACTACTAACTTGCCAAGATCTAGTGTCACAAGCCTACAAGCGACTAGTGGAATATACATGTCAATTACAACAAAATACTACTGTCTGGAAAGTAATAGACAGAGATACAAAAATATAGAAGACTCCACAGAATGCTGCTGAAAGACGCCAAGGGAAAGCAGCTCACCGTTTCGTCAAGCTCAGGTAGTACTCTCAACGTCGATCATTGATATAGTGACTAGGAGCAGCTACCTCAGAACCTGTACAATTAAGTACAGAAGCGTAGCATGAGTACACATATTTAAATATGTACCCAGTGAGTATCCCGTCTAAACTCGAAGAAGTAGTGACGAGAGGTAGACGTATTACTCACTAGGTCAATAATATTAATGAAGTGCAACAAGTCTAAGAAGGATAATTAATTAAGGAAACAGGTAGACATGGAGCAATCAAATACACAACTTAAAAAACCTTCCTTTCGGTATCAATTAGTCATATTAAACAAACCTCAAGTTCCCTTCCACACTGCACAATTTAATTGGAATTCACAATAATAAAACTCTCAGTCAAACAATTAGAATATAATATGCCGAAGCGTACGGCCGAAGCGTCGCGAAAATTTAAATGTGCACTGCCGAGAGTCGAGCGGCTCGAACCATAGATGCTTCTATTACCCCGCTCATGAATCGATCATGTGATGTGGTTAACATAATATAAGGCTACCCCTCTCACGAATCATACCTGTGACTCGGGTGCTCGTAACATTCACATAATTATCAGGAAAACCTTAAAAGATATTTCGAGAACATATTTGGAACATAGAGCTAAACATTTAAATTTACAGAATACTCGCTATCATTTCCATATCAATTTCAGGGATATTAATCAACTAGAAATACATGTACGGATACATGCAAGACAAGTAATAGCATGCTTGTGAGTCCTAATACTACCCGACATAGCATAATAGTTGCTACGCACGAACTCTCGTCACTTGGTGCGTACGTAGCCCCCGCAATTAAAGACATTTAGTCAAACACAATTTCCTATGGGGACAATTCCCTCTTACGAGGTTGGAAAGGAGACTCACCTCGCGTAGAACCTACTTCCCGGGTCAAGAACGTGCTCGAAACTCCAAATTCGTCGCCCAAGGACTCGAAACTAGCCAAATATTATTTAAATACATCAATATATGCTCACAAGTATGAAATTCTACTACTAATTATGCTAATTCACCATTTTTGAAGAAATCTCAAAATACACCCCCGGGCCCACATGCTCGGATTCCGGAAATTTTCGAAGAAAACACTCATCCATAGCCTAAGGATCATTAATATATAAATTTTGTATGATTTCATGGTAGAAAAGTAGTGAAATTCCTAAAAATCCATCAACCCTAGGTCTTGGCTCTAACCATGATTTTCCCTTAATTAGGGTGTTAATCCACCTAAAAGTTCAAGTATTTAACTTAAATTACAATAAAAGTTACTTACCTCTCGGTTGCTAGGTGAAATTTCCTCTTGAAGATCTCCCAAAATCGACCCAAGTGAAGAAGAATGGAGAAAATGAGCCTAAGTCCCCTTTTTAAGAAAATACACTGCCCATATTTTACTCTATGCGAATGCACCCTGGGTAGTGCGTTCGCGAAGGCTTAATTGACCAGGCCCACATTGGGCTTCTACGCGAACACGGGAGGGGTCTGCGAACGCGGAGGCTAGCTGGGCTAGACCTTCGCGAACGCGACACTGCGCTGCGGACGCGGAGGGTAATGGGGATGGATGGGCCGACCCAAGTTGGGCCTCTATGGGAACGCGGAAGGGGGCCGCGATCGTGAAGGTTAGCCACGCTAGACCTACACGAACGCGTTGCGCTGGAGGTGAACACGAAGAACAAACAGGCTGGGACCCGTCTCAAGCCCATGCGAACGCGAGAAGGCAGCCGCAAACACGAAGGTCAAAAACTTAGACCATTGCGAACGCGGGGAACCTATGCGAACGCATAGGGTAATTTTCACCCCTGCCCAGATCCTTCTATGCGAACGCGACAGTACCACCGCGAACGCATAGAAGGAAACCAGATATAGAAAATCTGGTGTTTTGGATTTAACTCCGGGAGGTCCGAAATCCACCCGAGCCCCCCTGAGACCCCGTCCAAAAGCACTGACCAGTCTGTATACGTGATACGGACTCGCTCGAATTCGCGGAACCTGAAAAGCAACAACGAAACTAAGAATTCAACCCCAAAACCAAATTGAATCAAACTTTGAACTTAGAGTTTTAGAATTCGGTTTCAATGCACCGAACCGTCCTACACTACTCAGAATAACACAAAACTTTACAGGAAACGCATAATAATCATATTTAACCTGTTCCGGGCTCCGGAACCATAATACGGGTCCGGTAACACAATTTTCACAATAATTATCATTTTCAAAAACCTTTATATTTTTCAGAAAATAATTTTCTTCAAATATTCATTTCTCGTCTTGGGACCTCGAAATTTAATTCCGGGCGCCTAGGTCCCATATTTCCCTACGGACCCTCCGGGACCATCATATCACGGGTCCGGGTCTGTTTACCAAAAATGTTGACCAAAGTCAACTTTAATCAATTAATTATTATAATTTCAGTTTTTCACCAAGTTTTCACATAGAAGCTTCCCGGCTACACGCCCGGGCGGCGCACACATATCGAGGTAAGATTAGCGGAGGCTTTCAGAGCCTCGAAACGCAGATTTAGCTAGATTAACACAGGATGACCGTTTGTGTCATCACAGGGGTCCATCGTGAAAAGGTAAATGTAAACACTCAGAAACCCTTCCACGCGGGTAGTGATGTCTTCTTTGGGGGCCGGAATCACCACCTTTTTGCCTCCACAGTTACAGTCTTTCTTCACCTGTTTAAGGAAGTTCTCAGTTATCGAGCATATATACCTCGACACTAGCTCATATTGACCAGGGAATGACGAAGTTTTCTCGATCTTAAAGTTGTAAGTGAGGACGCACCCCACGGGAACACACTCCTCAGGCGTGCCTCCACTAGTGTTTTGTCGCCCGCCCGCCGCGAATAGGAAGCATTTTCCTTTTGAGGAACAGTTTTTGACGTTTTCGCCATTTGGATTTGAAGTTAAAGATAAATGAAGATGATAAGATTTGGTATTCTAATAAGAGGTTAGCAGTGAAAATCGTAGATTTGCAAATGAAGAACGTAGAAGATGTAAAGCATTTTGGAGATTAGAAAAGGTTGAAGGTGATGTTTGAAAGAGTGAAAAAAGAGGCCTATTTATGGGACTCACGGCGACGGTTAAAGGGAATTAGTGGCCGACCACCAGCTGACACACATTAATAGCTTGGGGAACTATACCGAGGGGACGTTTCGATCACTTCTGTCGCTTACGTCACGAGGGTGACATCATGACAGGTCGAGGTAGAAATCGAAGGCTGATCAATACTTTCTTGTCATTACACTCCGAAAAATGATTTGTATACGGTTAAAACCGGGCCCACCTGGTTTTTCTATTTGATTGAGACCCGGGAATTGCATCGAAGGTCATCCCCGTAATGGATCAGACCAAGGCACGAGGACAAGGTGCCGAATTCGGGATTCGAGGTACCTGTCGAGATCGAGACCAGTAGCGATCGAGACCGAATGAGACAGACATCGAGCAAGATCAATGATAGCATAACAACAAAAAGGCGAGATATTAGTGGCTGGTCGAAGATCATGGCGGAAATCTCGGAACAGATCAAATCAGTGATGGTACCAATCGGTTCGAGGGCACCGTAGTTCGAGGGTTGAATTCCGTTTCAACACTGGTTTCCTTTACTTTATTGTTAATTTCTATTATTAATCCTCATATTTACCAACTGATATTAGGTGAAATCACGTGTCCTTAAAACCACATTATAAGTTTAATTGTTATTCAATTTTAAGGATAAACAATTATAAATGTTTGTAATTAAGATAAAGAACATGGTTTCGAAATGATTGGTACATAGCGTAATCGAAGTATGTTCTGTTGAATGACTTTGTATAAAACTTGATGACCACATCGATCTCACTGTTATTTTTGTTGTTCTATGCATGTTGCTCTCGGTGAATAGAACAAATGTATGTATATATGTATGTATTAGGTATTTAACAACTAATTTGCTATCTATTTGTGTTCATCGAATTAATGTGAAACATGCAAAAGAACAAGGAATACATGTGTTAGAAGCGTACGTCATGATCATGAATTTTGGAAATATAGTTTATGTTTCTCAGAAATCCCTCAGCCATGTTAAGACGGCTTCTGAAAATTTTCTATACCCTAAGGTGTACTGTTGCAAAAATATAGTATAAATTTTGACTTTTGAGTGATTTCTAATTAATGCCTTTAACAATTAACTTTGTTTTGAAACTTAATTTTCCCCACTTATATGCATGTCTTACATTCAAATTAGTTCCCTTTTTCATTTTATCTTTCTGATTAAAAGCACAGATAACTTATCATCATCATTCCTCTGGTATCTCTTACATTTTACTGTAACTATGATATACATTATGGTAACTTACATGCAAAGTAATTAACTTCTTCTTTGCATCAGTTACAGTGTCTAATCTTAAACATATCCTACTTGTTTATCGTTTATTTTAATTGCTTCATCCCACTGTTAAAAAGTTAATGAACTCCAGCTCTTGACATATTTTTACTCTCAAACTTCTTTCATAGCGGTTCCCAACACTCATCTCTATAAGCATTTAGGCATAAAGTTTGAGTTATTGGAAGTAAAACATTATATCGATCTGCTTCAGTCGTTCCACGAACAGACATTGTAGTAATAAGATTTCTATATAGTTTTCCAAGTTTATGCTATAGGTGGATTTATCACAACATTTTATCAAGTATTTAAAATTTAGGACTTTCTACTCATGCAGGAGTGCTATTATTGCACATTTCTGGCTTGTCTTGTCTTGCCCAGTTCATATCGACTTTTGCTGAATCTTCGCATATATGTTTATGTTTCAAATTTGAAACCAACTCAATCAAATTTAAGAGTCTTTAAAATTAACTGGCTGCCAATAGTAAAAGAGTAAGGTTTGGGCTCCTTCTGTTGGATTATCAATTCTCAGAATTATCTTGTTGGCATATGCCTTGTTTGATTCCCCTTTTAGGACAACCTATATGCCAACTACTCCAATAGTGAGTAGATCACATGTTCTATCTTGTCCTATCACGAAATTGGTGCATGCTTCTTTTTCTCATTAAGTGACAACTCATTTTAATTTTCATATTAACTGAAAAGACTGAATGTAGCTGCTTTTCAACTGTCATCCATGTCCAGGGAGTAGAGACTAGAAAAAATTTATGAATTTTTTTAATTTCTGATTTGCATATAACAACAACAACAACAAAAAATTCAGTGTAATTGCACAAGTAGAGTCTGGAGAAAGTAATGTATACGCAGACCTTACCGCTATCTTGTGAACGTAGAGAGGTTGTTTCTAATGGACTCTTGACTCAAAGAACAATAAGAAGGAAGCAACAAATAGTAGCAACAACAAGATGATAAGATAAAGAAGTAAATGACATACGAGTAAGAATAAAGATCCAAGAATAAGATAATTACTAGAATAGTACTACTACTATTGATAAGACTAGGAGAAAATCTCGACTACCTATCAACCTTCAACCCTAATTCTTGACATCCACACCTTCCTATCGAGGGTCATGTCCTCGTTAAGCTGAAGAAATATCATGTCATGTCTAATCACCTCTCCCCGATACTTCTTCGACCTACCTCTACCCTTCTTCAGATCCGCCATGGTCAACATCTCACACTTCCTAACCAAGGGCATCTATGTCTAACCTCTTCACATGAGCCATCTCAACCTCGATTTTCATAACTTGTCCTCCACAGGTGTTACTCTCACTTTGTCCATGATAACTTCAACCCTAATCTTATCTTTTGTGGTATGGCCACACATCCATCTCAACATTCTTATTTCTATCACTTTTATCTTCATGGCATTTCTTGACTGGCTAACACCCAGCCACATACAATATGGTCAGTCTAACCACCACTTTGTACCAACTTGCCTTTAAGTCTTGGCGGCATATTCTTATAGCAAAAAATACCATAAGCGAGACTCAATTTCATCACACTTCAATACGATGTATAACATCCTCATCAATGTCTTCTTTTCCTTGTAGACCTAAGATATTTGATACTATCTCTCTCGGGGATAACTTGTGTATCGAGCTTTACACCCATTTCGGCTTCATGCGTTCCATCAATAAACTTGACTCCACGTATTCTGTTTTCGTCCTACTCAACTTGAAACCTTTAGATTCCAAGGTCTGTATCCAAATCTCCAGCCTAACTTTAACCCCGACTCGTGTCTCGCCAATTGTCACTATGTCATCTGCAAATAACATACATTATGGAACCTCCCTTTGAATGTGACGTGTCAGAACATCCATCCCCATGGATAATAAAAATGGGCTAAGATCCCTGACGCAACCCCCATCACCACTAGAAAATATTCTGAGGCTCCTCCCACATTCCTCACCCGAGTCTTAGCTCCATCGTACATATCCTTAATCACCCTAGTGTATGCTACCGAATTACCGCTAACCTCTAAACATCTCCTAAGGACCTCCCTGGTGACTTTGTTGTAAGCTTTTTCTAGGTTAATGAACACCATATTCAAGTCTTTCTTACTCTCTCTATAATGATCCACTAATCTCCTCACAAGATGAATGGCTTCTGTAGTCAACCGGCCCGTCATGAATCCGAACTGGTTCTTGAAAATAGACACACTCATCCTCATCCTCCTCTTCACCGCCCTCTCCCATACTTTTATATCGTGACTTAGCAACTTGATACCCTTATAGTTGTTACAATTCTAGGCATCACCTTTGTTCTTGTACTATGGAATCATCAAGCTCCACCTCCATTCATCGGGTATCCTCTTCATCCTAAAAATGAAATTAAAAAATCTAGTAACCCACTCCAAGCTTGCTTGGCCCGCGTCATTCCAAAATTTCACCAAGATCTTATCTGGCCCAGTTGCCTTACCCTTGCTCATCTTGTGCATCGCCCCCTCAACCTCTTTAGCCTTTAATATGCCTACAAAACCCAAAATCTCGTTGAATCTCTGAGTACTCCAACTCACCATGCACGATGTTCATGTCCCCTTCCTTATTCATGAGTTATGGAAGTATGTTTGTCATCTCCATCTAATACACACCTCTTCCACTAATACCTAGCCTTCCTCATCTTTGATGCACTTTACTTGGTCCAGATCCCGAGCCTTACTCTCTATTACCTTGGCTAGCCTATACAGTCTCTTGTCCCCTCCTTTTCCCCCAAGTTCCCCATACAATCTTCCAAATGTTGTAGTTTTAGCCTCTGTGATCACTAATTTTTCCTTTTTCTTTGCCTTGTTATAACGCTCCATATTTGTCCTCTTCTCCTCCTCATCAGTTCTCTCCACCAACTTTGAATATGATGCTTTCTGTTAGAACTGATTTTAATGATGAAAATAATATATTTGTTGTATGTGTAGGTACCCCTGAAACGTGCTCAAGATTGAAGGATCAAATCAAATAAGATCGCTGAATGCATCCAAGACTGAAGGAATTACTGAAGATTGACGAAATAGATTGAATCCAATAAGATCATTGATTGCATACAAGATTGAGAAAATAAATGAAGATTAACAGAATAGATTCAGGCTGGATTGAAGAGATCAATCAATCAAAGATATCGAGAATCTGGAAGTAAATCAATCATGCGGCTAAATCTGGAAAGACCAAGATTCTAGGAAGATTTCGGCGCCATCAAAGGAAGTCACCAGTGCATCGTCTTCAACCCTAGTCGTTGCGGAATAAACTTATTCTTGGAAAGAATCAATTTCTTTCCAAGGATCAAATCTCTTGGGTTGGCAAATCTCTTCAGCAATCAAGCTTTTTCAACAGTATTTAAACTCATTCTTGTACCTTAGAAGATATACTTTGATGGAACCAATTACCCTCTCTTTGTTCTACTACATACAAACATTGTAGCTCCTTTAAGATCTGATGTGTAACAAGTTAGAGAAGAAAGAGAGAAAACCACTAGTGAGACATTGTATCAAAGAGAAACGAGTGTCACTAAAACTTATCCATCGATGTAAACTACACCACCATTGTATACTCGAGAACTACATTCACTGAAAGAGAATACCCTTGCAACCCAAGGGAACTGGACTAGGATTCACATTGAATTCGAACCAGTATAAAATTCCGGTGTCTTTAATTCCTGCATATTTACTATTGCTTTTATATTCTGTTGTGTTATTATCTCTCTATCATAACTAGTCGACTACTTGCAAAACTAGTCAACTGATAAGGAATAAAATTAAAAATAGTCAATTCCCCTCCCCCCCCTCCTTGCACTTTCACTTTCTTTTGGACCTCCCCATTTTACCACCAGTCCCCTTTGTGGCCTCCCGAGTATCCTTTCGTGACCCATAACACCTCTCTAGCAGCTTCCATAATGCAGTTTATTATCGTGGACCATATACTGCTCGCGTCCCCACTACTCCTCTTGACCCCCATAGCCAACAACTTTTCCCCCAACTCCTGAGCTTTGTCCTTAGTCAAGGCTCTCCACTTGATCTTAGGTTGACCATACACCACTCTCTTCTTCATCTTTCTCTTGATCTTCAGGTCAATCACGAAGAGCCCATGTTGGATCGATAGACACTTACTTAGGATATCCTTGCAATTAGTGCGTTGTCCTCGATCACACTTCATGTAGAGAAGGTAATCAATTTGAGTCTTGACCATCATACTCCGAACAGTGAGCAAGTGGTCCTCCCTCTTCTGAAAACACGTGTTAGCTATAACCAAATAAAAAGCCTTAGCGAAGTTGATCACGCTCAACTATGTCTAATAAAAGACTAAACGGGCGTTGCAAATATAATCCGGGGTATTATGCCCATAGTCGATCCCACAGGGAATTTACGTATCAATCAAGTCTTTAGAATACACAAATTTTATTCAATCAATTCTGTCAAGACTTTTTAATATAAATTGGTGATGTTTTACTAATTCTACTGATAATAATAATAACTAGCAATTAATAACAATGTGTTGTAAATAATGATGATAAAGGTCTAAGGTTATGGTTTCCCCCGTTGGTGAACTTACTTCTCAAATACTTCTTATAGTTTGATTAGTTGTCTCTATCAATCATGAACACTCTATCTACCATAAATCTCTCTCAAGTAATTATGATAATTTACTAGACGCACTCTCTCAAGTTACGCTAGCTAGATTGCATTACAGTTCACTTAGATTGCACCCGAAGTATCGTTATCTCTAATCCAACCTCTAAACCCTCGGTTATGACTTTCGTCTATACTCTGGGAGTGGTGTTGTTCAAACAATTACCTAAATATGCACTCTCTCTCAAGTAGATACACACTAATTAGGCACATCTAATTGATGGCCATTCAATTAGCTACAATAAGAACGTAGTTGAACAAATAGAGATGAACAATCAACCAAACTATATTAATATCACCATAAGTTGGTCCCCCAACGGGTTCCACCAAAACCCTAGATTAAGAAAGTTAGCTACTCATATTCATAAATATCAAATCTAAAATAACTTGCATAATGAATTACAGAGTAATGAACTAAGGAGATAAAAATCAGTGTTTTTGCTTTGTTCAGTAGTAATCCACAAGTTTTTCTTCACTTTGATGACTTCCTCTCTTAGAAACTCTCGAATTTAGCCGGAACAGGGGCCTGGCGTTTGGGCCCTGGCGCCTGGCTAACGCCAGGCTAAGGCTGGCGTTTCAGCTCTAACGCTTGGCTAACGCCAGGCAGGGTCAGGCGTTTGGGCTCTGGTGCCCGGCTATAGCCCAGTGCACTCCTCCTCGCCTCTTGAGCGTATTTTCACTGTATTTGCATCCATTTAGCTCGGTTTCCATCTCCAATTCACCTACACATGAAGTAGACTCTATTATGCACATAAAAAGTGTATATTTATCATTAACGCACATAAAATGTAGGGCATATAACATGTTAAACCATGAATTCTAGCCTCGCATCAATACCCCACACTTAAACATTTGCTCGTCCTCGAGCAATCAAACTATACTCATGTACACAACTTATTAAGCAAACCTCTTAACATGTTATACCAAGAATTTTTAAAACATTTCAATCACCGAGGTGTGACATCCTCGCCTCAATAGTTGACTCACATATACCATGCTTTATTCACAATCCACTCACTACTCTAACATAGATGTCAACAACATTACCTTTCCTTCGTGAATCATGTTCCCTCACCAAATTCAAGAGTTAGTTCCACACACAATGAAATTTAACAACATAGGAACTTAAGATCGAAATAATTCACTCGCTCTCAGAAATAACATTCATATTCCACAAAAGATGTACCATATGCTTGCCCGTAGTGTACTACTCTACTAATCAAGCTCATTCAGTCTAGGATCAAGTAGGGATTTATTTGGTTGTAATGTAGGCTGCGGGACGGGTAGGATACATTTAGATATAAGAGTGACTACACCTCCCTAAGCACATTAATACACATACTTTCGCTTTTCAACCTCACACTTATATTAAACCAACTCCACCTTCACATCAATGTTAATACCCCATACTTCTTTAAGCACAATTACATCAAGAGTCACCACTTGTCAATGAATATATATATATATTTTTATTTTTTTATTTTTTTTATTTTCACAAAAATACAACTATTTCTTTTTCTTTTTTTTCTCTCTTGTTTTTTCTAAGTGACTCTTACTTTTTCAAACAATGCACCTTTCTCCTTATTTCAATTATTCCC
>ML352855.1:0-39624 GCA_005239505.1 Nicotiana paniculata
CATTCATGAACCGGAGGAAGATGAGCACATCAAAACAACTACGGAGGAGCTCGAAGATGTTCCGTTATCTGAACAAAATCCTGAGCAGAAAGTGTATACAGGCACGAGGCTAGGCCCCGCTCGAAGAGGTAAGTTAATTGATTATTTAAAGGCTAACACAAACTGCTTTGCGTGGTCCCACTCAGATATGACAGGCATCCCACCAAAAGTGATGACTCATAAACTAAATGAATATCTATCCTTAGTACCTGTTAAGCAGAAGAAAAGAAAGCAAGGACTATTCAAGAACCAAGTGATCGACGAAGAGGTACAGAAACTCTTGAAGATTGGTTCAATACGAGAGGTAACGTACCATAACTAGTTAGCAAACACCGTGGTAGTACCTAAAAAGAATGAAAAGTGGAGAGTATGTGTAGATTATACTGACTTAAGTAAAGCATGCCCCAAAGATTCATTCACATTCCACATATAGATCAAATGATTGATGCCACATCATGTCATGAATTATTAAGCTTCTTAGATGCAAATTCTGGTTATAATCAGATTAAAATGAATCCCTCAGATGAGGAAAAACTTCATTACAAACAGGGGGACTTACTGTTATAAAGTTATGCTTTTTGGCTTAAAAAATGTTGGAGCCACCTATCAAAGGTTAGTGACTAAAATGTTCCAAGAACATCTTGGAAAGATGATGGAAGTCTACATTGATGATATGTTGGTAAAATCAACACAAGCACAAGACCATTTCCAGCATCTCTCTACTACTTTTGACATTCTACGCAGGTATAATATGAAGTTAAATCCAGAGAAATGCACTTTTGGAGTGCAATCAGGTAAATTTTTGGGTTTCCTTGTGTCAAACAGAGGAATAGAGGTAAATCCCACTCAAATTAAAACTATAGAAGAAATACCTGATATTTTAACAAATAAAAAGGAAGTTCAAAGACTGACAGGGAGAATAGAAACTTTGGGTAGGTTTATTTCTAAATCCTCCGAAAAAAGTTTTAAATTTCTTCTTAGTTCTCAAAAAGAAGAATCAGTTCGAATGGACTGAAGAATGTCAGCAAGCCCTCAAGAACCTGAAGATTTATCTATCGAAACAACCACTGCTTTCAAAGCCAAAAGAAGGGGAAAGATTGTACATCTACCTGGCTGTCACAGAAATTGTTGTAAGTGTAGTATTGATAAGAGAAGAAAAAGGTAAACAATCACCTGTCTATTATGTAAGTACAACTTTGCTTGATGCTGAGATTAGATATCCACATCTGGAAAAGTTAGCCTTAGCTTTAATAATGGCATCTAGAAAATTATGACCCTATTTTCAGTGCCACCCAATCACCGTTGTGACCTCATATCCTTTAAGAAATATTTTGCATAAACAGGAATTGTCAGGAAGATTAGCCAAGTGGGCCATAGAATTAAGTGAGCATGAAATAATCTATCAGCCTAGGACTGCAATTAAGTATCAAATACTAGCTGATTTTGTTGTTGACTTTAGTAATAGCATTGTATCTGAAGTAGAAAAAGAGTTACAACTCTTTAACGGTGTTAATCCAGGCCTATGGACCTTGTTCACCGATGGTTCTTCAAACATAAAAGGTGCCGTCTTAGGCATAGTCTTGATATCACCCACGGGTGAAAAGACACAACAAGCTATAAAGTGTTATCCTATCACTAACAATGAAGCAGAGTACGACGCTGTTATTGCAGGGTTTGAACTCGCACGGGAGCTCTCAATCGAGCAAATTGTGATCAACAGCGACTCCCAACTGGTAGTAAATCAGATACAGGGGACTTACATCGCTCGAGAGACTAGAATGCAACAGTATCTTGAAAAAGCACGAGAGCTCGTGAGACAATTCAAAACATGGAAGGTAATGCAAATACCTAGAGAGGAAAATGCAGAAGCAGATGCATTAGCTAACCTCACAGCAGTCACGGAAGTAACGAACAAAGACAATACAATTGTCGTTCAACTATTTCATTCAATAATAGACCAGGACAAGAATGAGGTAACTTTCAACAACCTAACCTGGGACTGGAGAAACGAAATTCTTAATTTTTTGCAGAATGGCACCGTACCTGAAGACAGGAAAGTAGCTCAAGCACTTCGCCGCAAAGCTACACAGTACTGCCTTATTCACAACTTAATTTATCGCAAGATGTTTGGAGGACCCCTAGCTAAATGCCTCAGACCTAACCAAATAGAATTTGTGATGAAAGAAGTCCAAGAAGGACACTGTGGAAATCACTCAGGGGCGAGATCCTTAGTGAAAACACTAATCAGAACCGGATACTATTGGCCTAAGATGGAAGAAGAAGCCGAGAATTTCGTATCCGAATGTGACAGATGCCAAAGGTTTGTCAATAACATGCATCGACCAGGAAAATTATTACATCCAATAATATCCCCATGGCCTTTCATAAAATGGGGTATTGACATAGTGGGACCTCTTCCCACAGCTAAAGGACAGGTACGATTTTTACTCGTACTAACCGACTATTTTACAAAATGGGTAGAGATCGAAGCATTCAAACAAGTACGAGAAAAGGAAGTTAAAAGCTTCTTATGGCGAAACATAATATGCCGCTTTGGAATACCAAAGGAAATCATGTGTGATAATGGCCCACAATTCATAGGCTCGCAAATCACAGAATTCTTCGAAAGTTGGCAAATCAAGCGGATCACTTCAACGCCGTACCACCCTGTGGCTAATGGCCAAGTTGAGTCAACGAATAAGGTCATCATCAACAATCTAAAGAAGCGGCTAGATAAAGCCAAAGGAAATTGGCCTGATGAGTTACCAGCGGTACTATGGCCATACAAAACAACTTCAAAAATAGCCACGGGAGAAACTCCTTTCGCAATTTTTTATGGCTTAGAAGCCTTAATACCTGTGGAGATTAGCAAACCAAGCATAAGGTTCTCAACAGCCATGGAGGGAGAAAACGACGACGAATTGAAGACCAACCTGGACCTGCTCGAAACACGGAGAGAAGAAGTATTGATACGGATGGCAGCTCAAAAAAAAATCATAGAGCGTTATTACAATCGTAAAGCTCATCTCAGGTACTTCAAAATTGGGGACTTCGTCCTCAAAAAAGTCTTTTAATCAACGAAAGAAGCACGTGCAGGAAAGCTAAATCCAAACTGGGAAGGACCTTACAAAATTTGAGGCATAGCTGGGAAAGGCGCCTATGAGTTGGAAGTTATGGACAGCAGAGTTCTACCAACAAGCTGGAACCCCATCCATCTAAATAAGTATTACTTCTAAAAGAAAAGAATACCCACCGTCAGGTATCACACGTTCGATTTTATTTTGAAAATTTAAAAATTTTACTAACTTTTTTAGATGATAGGCACAAAGCTAACCCATCACCAAATGATGATATTAGACGTGCAAAGACGTGAGGAAATAACACAATTCCCGAACTACGGTTACACTTTCTTATGGACGTTTTAAAAGGGTTAAGCAGTCATCATCTAAAAAACTATATACATTCGAGTCCGGAATGTTTTTCCTTTTTAGGAAAAGGACCAATAGGAAGGAATAATCAAGCGCTCGATGTTTCATTCTTCAAAGCTCAAACACTTGGGGGACTATACTATGGGAATACAGAACAACTTCAAAAATAGCCACGGGAGAAACTCCGTTTGCACTTGTTTATGGCTCAGAATACTTAATACCTGTGGATATTGGCGAACCAAGCATAAGGTTCTCAACAGCCACGGGAGAAACTCCGTTTGCACTTGTTTATGGCTCAGAATACTTAATACCTGTGGATATTGGCGAACCAAGCATAAGGTTCTCAACAGCCACGAAGGGAGAAAACGACGACGAATTGAAGACTAACCTGGACCTGCTCGAAACACGGAGAGAAGCAGCATTGATACGGATGGCAGCTCAAAAACAAATCATAGAGCGTTATTACAACCGTAAATCTCATCTCAGGTACTTCAAAATTGGAGACTTCGTCCTAAAAAAAGTCTTTCAATCAACGAAAGAAGCAGGTGAAGGAAAGCTAAATCCAAACTGGGAAGGACCTTAGAAAATCCGAGGCATAGTTGGGAAAGGCGCCTATGAGTTGGAAGTTATGGACGGCAGAGTTCTACCAACAAGCTAGAACGCCATCCATCTAAAGAAGTATTACTTCTAAAAGAAAAGAATACCCACTGTCAGGTATCACACGTGTTATTTTGAACATTTAAAAATTTTACTAACTTTTTTAATGATAGGCACAAAGCTAACCCATCACCAGATGATGATATTAGACCTGCAAAGACGCGAGGAAATAACACAATTCCTGGTCTAGGGTTACACTTTCTGATAGACGTTTTAAAAGGGTTAAGCAGTCATCATCTAAAAAACTATATACCTTAGAGTCCGGAATGTTTTTTCCTTTTCAGGAAAAGGACCACAAGGAAGGAATAGTCAAGCGCTCGAGATTTCATTCTTCAAAGCTCAAACACTTGGGGGACTATACAGTATGGAAGGCTAAGACGAAGCAAAGAAGACTATCAGAAAGTCATAAGCTCGAGCCTGAAGACCAATCTATCCAACGAGACAAGTGACACGAGCAGAATCGAAAGAAATCAAAAGAGCCATCCAAATACAAAGCCTAATGCAAAAATCAAAAACCTTCGAACATATTCAGGTTGAAAGGCAAAATTTTAGTCACGAGAAAGAAATATACATCTTTATACTTATTCAAAGTTGTTGTAACAAAAACAGTTAGGGATAAAAGATCATAATCAATGTACTCATTCAAAAAAATGTTCTCGAATAAAATAGTTATGGATGAAAGATCTAAATCCTTGTATTTGAAACTGTTATCAAATAAAAACAGTTACGAATAAGAAAACATTTCCCTCGTACTCATTAGAAAACTATTTCCAAAACAGTTGCGGGTAAAAACCCCAATCTTTATAAAAACTGTTACTAGTAAAAAACAGTTGTTTCCTTGTATTAATATCGAAACATGTTACCTATGAAAAACAATTACGAAATACAAGAGTATACCAAATATGTTGAACAAAAAAAGTTGCAAACATGAGTTTTAGACGATAACCAAACACATGTAAAATGTCATGGAAGTTCAAACCAAAAACTTTCCTTGGAAACATTCTTAAACATGTGTAAAATTCCTATCACTCTATTGCATTATCATGAAGTTGAGACGTCTTCTTCATGGCAATTATAAAGGTCCCTCTTCCATAAATTATGCCTATTACAAAAAGGCGCACATTTAATACGACACCGTGCCTATTATAAAAAAGTTATGAGTAGTCTAAAACATTCCACATGCAAAATTCAAAGGTAAAACTAAAACCTCGAAAAATGAAGCATGCAAAAGACTTAAAGATTGAAACAGAAACTCAACAAAAGTCGAACTAACATTTATATATTAAAACGGCTAAAATGAAGTGTTAACTTATACTTAGCCGTATAAAATTTTTATATAGATTGTGGTGCCCCTAAGTTGTCATTTGGGGACTTAAAGGAAATCCAAATTTACCCCCGATGGGACTGGGGGCAACCACCAAGTGATACAAAGAAAAAGAAAAAAAATAAACCAACTAAATCTTTTCAAGTGAGGGGTTGACTTCAGTGGCAGAAGGAGCGGGAGCAGCTGGGGATGAAGAGGCATGAGCGGCTGGAATCTCACCATCAGGTGAAGAGAGGTTATGATCTTGTTGAGCCTTCTCCATGGCTTCCTTAGTTTTGGCTATTTCAGCACTAAGGTCAAAACCATCTTGACTCATTTTCATCAATGTGTCAAGGCGAGAATTCATATACGCCCAGCTCACATCGACAGCAGCCACCTCTTCCAAATCTTCATAATCCTTTGCCCACACTTGAAGCTCAGCTCTCAACCCGGCCTTCTCCGCCTCCGCAACTTCATGGGCGGCCCTTAATGGAACAATCGACTCTTCTAAAGTTTGAGCTTTGTCTAAAGCCCTACGAAGGTCTTCTTGAGTACGAGTGAGTGATTGCACGAGCTCGCCTGAGTATTCCTCCTTCTGCCCCAACAAGTTCTTCAAGTCTCTAATCTCCTCTGAGGCACGGGACAGCTGCTCCGCGAACGAAGACTCCAGAACACTCTTATCTTTATCAGCCTGACTGCAAGAAGCCCTCTCCACTGCCAGTTCTGCTGCCATGAGTCTCATCTGCCGCTTCAAGGTACTCATTTCCTCTTTTAAAGCATCCATGTCAATCCTTAGGCTATCATACTGTGCTCTCCAATTATCAACATCGGCCTGCAACTCTTTTGTCTCTTCGTCCGTGTTTGAAATCTTCTTAATAAGCTACATGCCTATAAGGTTAATCTACAAGAAATAAACCAGTCAAATATGGTAAATCTCATATACGAGAGTGAAAGAGGATAACTTGCACCATACCTTCAAAGAAGCATGCACGACCTCACTGGACCATGTAAGAGCACCGTGGCTGGCTAGCTTTGCTTTCTCAGAGGGACCTATAAAAGGCTTGAGCCACACTTCAAGATCACCCGTCTTCTTGAAAAGGTTTCCCTCAGCTGGAACCTCTATTACCACCTGCCGCATCTCTCTGCTGGAAGACCTTACTTCCTTAACGGAAGGCATGGAAACAGGCAGAGATGGAACAACAACAGGCACGGAAGGTTGAGGAGCTGGAGAAGCAACGGGCAAAGCAGCAGGCGCATAGAGTTAAAAAGTTGAAATAGCCAAAGGAACAGACGAAACAGGTTCTCTCAAAGAAACAGGAAAGACAACAGCCAAAGGGACGTCGTCAGGAGCAAGATCAACACCCTCATGAATAGGGGAATGTGAAACTTCAACAAGGACAGGGGGTTCAATCACAGACACAGAAGGCAAGGTTGAGGCTGTAAGCTCATCATTTAAAACCATTCGCCTTCTCCGTGGCCTGTGCACTAAAGCCACCTCTTCTTCCTCTTCTACGGAACAAGACTCACTAATCTTCCTCTTTGAGGAAGATGAACCAACAATAATTTCCTGGGCCTGATCCAAGGACATCCTCGGGATAGATGAAGCAGACACCCTACGATCAGAGAACCCTATTAAAAAGGGAAAAAAGTTAAAAAAAAAAAAAGACGCGGGTAAGGAAAAAAGCAAGAACAAAAGCTTCACTTACCGTGGGTATTTACTTGCCAACCATACCTCCCAACGAGGTACTTCCAAGATCTCTTTTCTGAAGGAGCAACAAATAACAATTTTTCTACCCAATCACGAATACCAAAGACATTCTCAACAGTATTCATGATTGCTGAGAGAAGAAAAAAACAGATACGGTGTTAAATAAAATATCTCAAGTCAAATCAAGAAAAGTAAATGTGAGCTAAAGCATAATCACGTGCGCGATTCCACTTCTCAGGGAAGGGAAGATTTTCTTCACCCACTAAACCAACAGTGGGTACAGCAACATACCGGAGGTACCATCCCCTATCCTTATCATCTCCAGGGGTTACCAGCACTCTTTTGCTTCTAGCAGTCAGAGTAAAAACCCCTTTCACGAAATAAGATAGGAGAGTAGAGGTGAATAAGATGGTTGAAGGTAAAAGTAACCGAGGCTAAAAAAGCCAAACTCCTAAGGCACGCGACAACTCGCCACACAAGCGGGCCAATTTGTCCTAAAAAACGGCAAAACTCAATTATAACTGGGTCAATGGGGGGTCTAAACGCTAAAGTGAAAGCATACGTCTAAATAAAAGAATATCCCTTCTTGTAAGACGTTATTCTTTGATTACTATTCGGAATATAGACAGGAAATTCAGACTTCCAAAAGCACTCCCTCCGAACAAGGGAAATCTGACCCTCAGTTATAAGGGTTGGATATCTTTCGACACTGTCAAGAGAAGAAGATTGATCTACAAGAACTTGACTATCCCTAGAAAAAACAAACTCAACAGGGACAATTTCATCGACTCCAGGTTCACGAAGGCGTTCGCCTCTACCTCTAGACAAAGACCAAGAAACCCTAAATCTCGGAGAAACTGGAGATCTAGTGGAAGGAGGAAGAACTATCTAAGAAGAAGAGGAGCCCCTCGAAGGAGTGGATCCTAGAATTCTAAGTCTACCACCTCTCCGGCTCCTAGTCGGAGCAGAAGATGGCGCTAAACTTTCAATATCTATTACTCTTTGAGGTTGGTTTGAAGAAGACATGTTTACAAAGGCAAAGAAGAAAGTTCTTTACAAAAGACAAAGTTAGAAAAGTGTTTCGTGGAAGCAAAGAAAAGAAAACATGTATTTATACTTGAAGACAACCGCCAAACATGAAGAAAAAGGAAAATAATGATGAAAAGTCTTAATTGAAGATGTCACTTCGAGACCGGCACAGCCGCAAAAAGCCCTAAAAGGTGCCGAGTAAATGCAGAACCAATCCGAAAAGGACAGGTGGTATGAGAATTAAATGGAAGTGACAAACGATGCATGTGGTGCAGAGAAGGATACAATGATTCAAGGAAAAGCGGCGAAAAAATATTCCCGCCATAAATGAATATCCACTTACCAAATATTAATCGTTAAATATATGGTAAGTGAGGGGACTATCTATATTGGTAAAAAAGAGTTTCGCACGTAAGCCAGCTTTTGACAACTCAGCCAGTCACGTGGACACAGGAAAACGCGACAGCTGGATGTGGTTCCTTGAAGAGATACGGTGCAAAGAGGCACGGTTCAGCAAACCCACGAACATATCAGCCACGTGAAACTCAACTTGACCAAAATGGGAGAGAGGCACGATCAGAATGAATCTAGACAAAGCTACGGGCAGATTCAAGAACCCACAATTGATTACTCGAACGTTATGTAACCGAACTCCAATTACCGTTATCCTTTGTAACGCCTCATTAATGTCATAATTAGTCATTAATGAGTAACCATAGAAAGAGTCCTACATTGTAAGAATATCCTATATAAGGGAGGGGAATACAGCTTGTAAAGACATCTGATTCTCGAATACAATCAACTTCGATTTTTTATTTCTGCAATACTGTATATTATTCATTTTTCTTCATTACCTTGATTATCAATAACCCGTATTCATCTTAATAATAAGCTTTACTCAAAGAGTCTAATTCTTTGGTTAAACATCACTACCTCTAGAGGTTCAGTTTTGAGAGCTTAACGGTGCACTGGCCCGTCTCTGAGGTTGATTTGGCCAAGGAAATCCATTGTGGGTATATTTCACAAAATCTATTGTGTACTAAGACCAATTAATCACGATTCGTCAAATAGAAGCTTTCCAAATTTATGATCCTCGAATAGTAAATTAATTATCTGACGTTCAAACCCATTAATGCTCATGTCAACTGACAATAGACTTATTTCAATTTTGATATGTTCTATCCACAATAGTTCTCCATAATTCTGGACCTGCACAATAATCACAAATTAGTTTTATAAAAATCATGAACATCTTAATTTGCTTTAGGTGCGTAATTAAATCATCACGGCTATGGGTACGGTTCCCGTGACATAGTCGTGATACATAATTCCCAATTTGAGTGTGTGTTTCACGTGACTCGAGCATAACTTCGAATAATAATAAAAATCAACATGTTATAAATCATGAGTGCGTTTCACGTGGCATGATTCACAATATATACAAAAATAAACGAGTGCGCAAGGTCGCAACTTGTTCAAATAAATCACATAAATAGAGAAAAGTGGTTAATAGATAATTAAAAGCGATTAGAAGGTAAGATTGCACATAAGGTTCAAAATATGAAGATAATTAGGCCAATTATTAATAGTTAAGCGACCGTGCTAAAACCACGGAACCCGGGAATGCCTAACACCTTCTCCCGGGTTAACAGAATTTCCTACCCGGTCCTCTGTGTTTGTAGACCAACAAATAGAGTCAATTTCCTCGATTTGGGGTTCTAAAATAAACTGGTGACTTGGGACTCCATCAAACTATCCCAAGTGACGACTCTGAAGAATACATAAATAATCCTGTTTTGATTAATGTCACTTCAATTGGAAAAACTCCCCTATCCTCATCGGGAAAAAGGAGGTGTGATAGCTCTGGCGACTCAGTTGGGGACAACCCCAGAATCTCTGGTTCAAGGTTCAAAATTCGAGCTTAGAAAAAATGTTATACATGGTTTTTGCTTATTATATAATTTATTACATGTTTGAGCCTAATGTGCTAAATGCCACTTTTTACCGCTTTGATATTGCTTGAACTGTATATAAAACTGTTACGAAACCTTTCTTCTCTCTGAGTCTTCTAAATGTTATGAGCAGTGCACGCTGACGTGACTTCTTTTCTGTTAGTTTCATATCCCTAATTTAGAACGAGGATCAGACAATTTGCAAAGTCGGATGATCTTTTGGTTACCGGTGTGCTGCCCTCCCTCTATCCGGCTCGAGTTGTCCGCTCACGTAAGCCAGGTCTAGAACAATACACCCAGGTTTTTAAACCTAGAATAACATAGCCTCATGCCGGATCCCTAGTAGGAACGCTTGTTTGTATCACGTGCATTTGACTTCGGGGACTCAACACAGGGGTTAGGCCCGTCTAGGACAAGTGTACCCGAAATAAAACACCATCCTGATGCATTTTACGTGCTACTTGTGCATTTATTTGTTTCGACTTGTATGTTGATCAACTTCTAGAATAGGGAAATAAAATCCTGAAAAACCAAGAGTGAGTTAGAAGAGGAAAAAACACCCGATTCTGAAAATTTTGGTATTCAAAAAATCCCGAAACTCTTCGAAATTTCAAAAAAAAAGAAAAGAAAAAATGGGGGTCATTTCAAAATAAATCATGTTTTTCTGTTTGTCAAAGCTTACCGAACTACGCGGGTTTGATTCTCACCGGATGTGAAATACGTAGGCAACCCTCATCGTGTCCGGCCCCGCTTTTTCAAAATAACCAAAAACATGAAAAATATCGTCATTCTGTCATAAATAAAATTAGGTGATGCCATTTTTGTCCAAATAGCCAGAAATATTCTGATGGGATGCCGGAAGGCTGTTTTTGCAAGAATAGCCACCTATGGTCCTTTTTCCAAATTTGTTTTTTTGGCCACTTAGCAAACACATCCCTAAAATCTTCCCTTCTGAAGTGCTGATGGGACGTATTTGCAAAAGTAGCCATGATTTGTTTTAAATTGAACTTTGCAAAATTAATCTTTTTTGAGCAGTTTTCAAACAAAACTCACAAGTTTTAACCCAGCCACCCTAACTTAAAAATGTGCAGAATAAGCACTGTTCAGAATTTACCGGTGAAGGTTATGGATCAGATTCCACTGGCACTACACATGTGGTGGGAGGACTTGGGAAAACAAGGTTAACCGATACCTAGGGGCATTCACTGGACTTTTGAAAATTCAACCTATAAGTAATCAGAAAGAGGCATTGGTGTCGTTTTGGGATCCCGCTCACAATGTTTTGCACTTCTCGGATTTTGGTCTTACACCCACCTTGGAAGAAATTGTGGGTTATGTCGGGAGTAAGGAAGGATTAAGGCACAAGTATCTGATATCTCCAAGGACCGTTACTCCGCACAAGTTTCTACACCTACTAAAAATAAACAGGCAGATCAAGACTAAAAGTCTAGCATGTGGAGCTTCCACTCTTCACTTTCTATACCAGTGATATAGGCATTTAAGAGAATTTGAAGATCCAGAAAATGGACTTTACAGTAAGGGAAACTGGTCAAAGTGGGAAACGCATAGATGTTTTGCCTTCGTGGTGGCATTTTTAGGCCTCTTAGTGTTTCCAAGGGAGGACGGGCGCATTGATTTACGTGTAGCCGGAGTTGTTCATGTTTTGACTACCCAAGCCAAGTGTACCCTCGCACCCATGATCGTATTAGACATATTTCGAGCTCTCACATCCTGTAACTCCGGAGTCAGGTTTTTTGAAAGGTGCAATCTGTTATTGCAAATGTGGATGATCGAGCATCTTTGTCACCGTCCCCAATACATGAACTACGGGCCTATCGAAAAAACCTGCATCGAAGAGTTTGGTACACGAGTAACAGGGTTCGAAATGTCGGAAGGGGTCAAAGATTGGATTACCCATCTCCATTCTATAACTGCCGATCAGATAGAGTGGACATTGGGTTGGCTTCCCGTTGATGATATCGTTTATATGCCTGCCACCGGTCCTTACTTCGTTCGAATGGGTCTCCAAAGCATCCAGCCCTATGCCCCATACCGGGTTTTGAGACAACTTGGAAGATGCCAAACAATTCCTAGAGATGAAGATCTTAGTACTCATGTGGTTGAAATCCGCTTTGAGTCTCAATTTCCTAAAGAAGTGGTTCGCCATATTTGGAACGAATGCCAGAATTTGGGGGCAGACACTCGAGTACGCGATTTGTCCAGCGGCGAGGTTTTACCTGGTTATATTTCTTGGTATGGAAAGAGATCCGCGATGAGTAATGAATCTGAAAGGCCAACTAAAAGGCCTCATATCAAATAATTTGTTGACGCAGCACAAGAACACTAGGCTTGGTTAGCCAAAGAAAAGTAATATCGGGCCACCATAAGCAAACTAGAAGAACATATGGGAAAAATCAAATTTGATAGTAGTTTAGACAGCTGAGGATGAAGGAGAAATGAAGAGGTTGGCTCGAGAAAATAAAGCCCTCCAAGCCCAAATCCAGAAAATGAAAATAGCTGCCAAGACGCCGGTAAGAAGTGAGAGAGATGAAAAAATTATAACTATCCGAAGGAGGAAAGTGCATGACTATGGATTTGACTTGACGAAGGCCAAAAAGGACTTGTTAAATGCTCAATCAAAGTTGGCCAAAGGTGTGGAAGAGCAGGCCAGATTAGCCCACCAGTTCAAGCAGAAATATGAGAAAGAAGTAGCAACTTTGAAGAAAAAGATGGTTGCCCTTGAGAATGAAATGGTCAAGAAAACAAAGGATTTCAAGGCAGAAAGAGAGCATTGCTACGCATTGATTTACCGACTACAAGAAAGCATGCAACAGTTACAAGACCAAAACAACACGGATACACATGTGTTGGAAGCTCAGGCCCAGCAAATCGGACGTTTGCTTCAAGAAAAGGGTGTCATCAGAATGAGAATTAAAGAGATAGTTGATTATGTTATAATGAAATGCCATGAATGTGAAGACATGACCAGGTCTATATTTTTTGCTTCTGTGATGACATTCGTTCACCAGGTGATGGTTGACCTAGACCACCTTCAAAAAGATATTGCACGTAGGCCCGCTCGGAGACAGGCTGATGTCTCGTAGGCCCCCGGAGTAGCAGTGGAAGCTCTTATGTATTTTTTATTTCGAGTCTGTATTTTACTTGAGTTTGTTCGTCATTGTCAAGTCTATTTGTTGTTTTACTTCGAGTCTGTATGTTTTTTTTATTTATTATTCATCAGTACCTCCGATTCATTGCAATTGAAAAACCCAACAAGATTTTATTTAATGAAATATTGAAAGAAAGAAAAAACCAAAAAAATTCTTTTATTTATCTCTGCATTTTTGAACTATGTAATGATCTGATTCATGCGGCATCGTGATACATAGGCAATCCCCATCGAATTAGATCATACCCATAGACCATGTGAGTAAAAAATAAACCGAAAAAGAAAAAAAGAGAAAGAAAAAGGAAAAAAGAAAAAAAAGAGTGAAAATAAAAGAGCAAAAAACAACAAAAATAAAAAGGAAATCGGGATTTGAAATTTGAAAAAAAAAAGCGATAGAAAAGCCGAGATTAAACACACAGTCGTTGCAATAACATTTAGAAACGTTTAACTGGTTAGGTGCATTGCATCCCAAAATGTGATTCCCTATATGTTAAATGTCTCAAACTAACCAGGTTGTTGTGTGTGCAAAAAAGACAGGTCCTATTTAGGTGGTTGGTTTTGTGGTAATCTGGCTTCCCATCCTTATTTCACAAGATCTAAAGGTAGTGTTCCTATGGCCTCAGAAAGTCATATACTCTTTATCGATCCTGAGGAAAGCCCGGTATCGGCTATTCCATAGTCCGAATCAGCAGCCGCTGAAGAAAATAGGAGATTGTGTGTCCGTATGCTGGAGATGTGGGACGCCTGGTCCAACGACAGAGAACCATTCAGTACAATCCCTGGATTTCCTGAATTGCTCCCGAGGGCGGCTGGAACTACCAACTTCCCCATCGCGGAGGCCAACCCATTCATCCCATTTGGGTACCCCACTATATCATCCAATTTTACCGGTATGCATTCTGAGGCTCACCCCCAGGCACCATTTTTAGGGGTACCTTCTACAGTATTCACCGCACCACCAGTCTCTACTACGGCACAGCCCACAGTGCCCAGTCCATGCTTTGAGCCGTCAGATTTCACTTCTTAATGTCCCACATATTCAGTTAGACACCGCTCATGTTACCCCAAACTCTTACCCTAAGCACCCGCAGTATGAGTCTCCCATGGAACAGGAAAGAACCGCGAGAAACCCCGAGCAAGAAGAGATGGCTCAGAAGATGAAAAGCCTCGAACAGAGTCTTAAGAACATGCAAGGCATGAGTGGCCAAAAGAGTGTTTCGTATTCTAATCTGTGCATGTTTCCTCATGTTCATCTGCCCGTTGGCTTTAAAATGCCAAAATTCAAAAAATACGATAGGCACGGAGACCTGATCGCTCATTTAAAAAGATATTGCAATCAGCTGAGAGGGGCGGTGGAAAAGAAGAACTTTTGATGGCCAATTTCAAGGAGAGTTTGACGGGAATAGCGTCAGAATGGTACATGGACAAAGACATCTCCCATTATGGGACGACTTGGCCCGAAATTTCATCAGGAAATTTCAATACAATGTTGATATAGCTCCAGATAGGAATTCCCTGGCCAGTTTCAAGAAGAAAACCATGGAAAGCTTCCGTGAGGCCAGAGTGAAACCACCTATGGATAAGACAGAAATGGTCAATGTTTTATTGCAGGCCCAAGAGGCCGATTACTTTCAAAACATGAAGTCTGGTGTCATGACCCCCAAACCAACTCGGTCGTGGTGGCTAGGCAAGCCGACACACTAACAAAACTAATCAACATTTCCAATCTTAAAATGAAAGCAAGCTATTTATCAATAAACCTTCAAGAAGTAATTAGATCAAAATAACAGTGCGGAAAGAAAGCCCGACATCGGGGTGTCACTAGTCATGAGCATCTACAAAGGACCGTCCGATAACACTAATACATATACCGACTAGGAAGAAACTAACAATAATCTATAGGAAGACATGAGGGAGAAAATCAGGGATGCGATCGCCGTACAGCTACCTTACTAACTCCAACAGATCTGCGACGGATGAAACAACACTCACTAGCACGTCCACCAATACCTGGATCTGCACACAAGGTGCAGGGAGTAATGTGAGTATGCCAACCTAGTAAGTAATAAAAGTAAATAAAGACTGGGTAGTAAGAAACACATAAATCCATGTCATGAAAATCAAAGTAAATATAGCATGCCTTCTAAAACAGTATATAGGTCAATCATCTCGCTTAAAAACCCAATTTCAGTAAAAGTCATTTGATGATATCTTTCCAACAGTTCCTACAAAGGTTGACTGCAGTTTAAAGTAAAAGTGATGAAAATCATAAATAGCCTCTCGGGCAAAAACATGTATCATAAACCACCCCTCGGGCATAACATCACTCAGAATCATCCCCGCGGGCAACCTCACAATCACTCATAATCAGCCCCTCGGGCAACCTCACAGCCACTCATGCCTCCCAATCACTCTTCACTCGATACTCGCACTCAGTAGGTATCTACACTCACTGGGGTGTACAGACTCCGGAGGGGATCCTACAGCTCAAGCGCTATATCGTTGCGGTGTGCAGCCCAACCCAATACCATATATATATATATATATATATATATATATATATATATATATATATATATATATANCACAACACAGGCCCTCGGCCTCACTCAGTCAGAAACCTCTCAATCCACTCGGGCTACCAGTAAAACAGAGTGCTCAACCCAAAATATCATTTTATGTATCAAATGGAGTAAATAAGACTGAGTTTCAAAATCAGTAAAACATAGCATGATTGAGTACAAATCTTAAATCAACACATTGAGGAAATAATAGTAAAAAGCCCCTAAGGGTCCAAACAACTTGGCACGAGGCCCAAAACATAGTAATATTTTCTAAAACACAAAATATCGCATGGCTTTTAGCCAGATACGCAACTTAATAGTTGCTATGGGACGGATCAAGTCACAATATCCAACGGTGCACGCCACACACTCGTCATATAGCATGTGCGCCACTCCAAAAGAGTGAAAAGATGTGGAATCTGGGGTTTCATACCCTCGGGACAAGATTTAAAATCATTAATTACCTCAAACCGGATGAAAATCTACTCCGCGATACCCTTGCCGCTCGACTCAGCCTCAAATCGCTGCGAATATATCCAAAATCAGAATCATATCATCAATTCAAGATAAAGGAACAAAACCCACGCAAAATTATCAAATTACATCAAAAATCCTGAAATTGGTCAAACTCGACCCCCGGGCCCACGTCTCGGAATCCAATAAAAATCACAAAATTCGACAATCCATCGAGTCCAACCATACCAAAATTACTAAATTCCGATAACAATTTGGCCTCCAAATCTTCAAATCTTGTTTTGAAATCCCTAGGTCCAAATCCCAAATTTACACCTCAAAAACATGTAATCTAGTCGGATTATTAGATGATAATTCAATATGATGGAGTAGAAATGATCACAAGTGACTTACCTCAAGATTTCCAATTACTTCTCGCTCAAAAATCGCCCCAAGTCGCGTTCTTTTTGTCCAAAAATGTGGAAATGAGCTAAAAAAAACAAGACAGCTCAATAAAACACGATTGTGGTCGCTAAAAGCCCAAATCTGGTCGCTAAAAGTGCCAAATCTAGTCGCTAAAGATACGCACCAGATCCTGTTGCACCATCAATATTTATTTTCACTAAAAAGGCTCTAACTCCACCATACTAACTCAGAATTCGATGACTCTTGTTCCTATGAGTCACAAATAATAATACGAACATAGCCCTTCAATCGAAACTCAATTCAGAGCTCATTTGCTCTGTTCTATACCCATTTCGCTCGATAAACAATTAACTCATATTTCGCGTATAAAACCCAATCGCAACTTGATGAAATTAGACCAAACTTTCCAGATCACTCCTATAAGTTATTATCAAAATCCCGGAAGTCTCAAAATCAAATTTCGATCTCTAGAACTAAAAATGGACCTTTGGATCATTACATGCTTATGCTCAAAACGCCAAAATCTTCCAAAACCTCTTCCAAAACTTATTCGAGCCTCATGGGACCCCAACCAACTATACTAAAAAGTCCCAGAATATGACACAAACTTATTCGATGCCTCAAATTACATCAAACAATGCTAAAATCGTGAATCGTACCCCAATTCAAGCTTAATGAAACTAAGAGATTCCAACTTCTATATTTGATGCTGAAACCTATCAAATCAAGTTCGATTAACCTTAAATTTTTCACACAAGTCACAAATGACACTACAAACCTATTCCAACTTCCAGAATTTCATTCTGACTGCGATATCAAAATTTTCACTGCCAACCAAAAAACACCAAATTTCCAATTTCGCAAATTCAAACCTAATTTTACCACAGACCTCCAAATCACATTCCGGACGCGCTCCCAAGTCCAAAATCACCTAAAGGAGCTAACATATCATAAAAAATCCAAATCCGAGATCGAATACTAAAAGTCAAAACTTGGTCAAACCTTTCAAATTTAAAGCTTCAAGCTGAGAATTGTTCTTCCAAATCTATTCCGATTATCCTAAAAACCAAAATCGATGATTTACATAAGTCATAATACATCATACAGGCTATTCGTGCCCGAGAACTGGCGAGCGAAGTGCAAATGCTCAAAACGACCGGTCGGGTCGTTACTTGAAAACTGGACGAATCATAAGTTCAATCTGTTTTGAGAGACACCTTCCAAGCCATCCAGAACGGCTCGGGAGGATTAGCAAATCGAAAGAATAGGGAAGAAGGAGCCATGATGGCTTCAGGTTTGAGAGGCCCCCGTCGATCCCGTGATCGTTCTTACCTCCCTTCCATAACCCCACAACACTACTACCCCCATCAAGATGCAGCATATGTCATGCCACCGCCTCCCTATGTGGTGATGAATGCCCAACCCTACACACGGCCACAACAGCACTACAACCAAAACCGAGCTCCACCTCCCAGAAATAACCATCCTCACAACACTCCATATAACCGTCGTCCACCACAAAACAATTACCAACATAATACACGACCCCGTGAGCCTCCTAGGAGAAACGACTTCACCCATATTATTGAGTCCTACTTTAACCTGTTTTCGAAATTAATCCAGATGAGTCTATTGTAACATGTGCCTCCAAACTGGCAAAATCCGAAATCTCCATCATACTGGACCAGTACCAGGTGTGCCTATCATTCGGGGGCAGATCGTCATGATACGGAGGATTTTTGGACTCTCAAGAGCGTCGTTGAGAATTTGATAGAACAAAAACGTGTGGTGCTGAGGGACGAGGAAGTCCCCAATGTGACTAATAATCCATTACTATCTCACAACAACGGGCCGGTCATTAGAATGATCAATGAGGATAAGGAATTCAATCCATCTTTGAAAGCCATCATTGCCATCACTGACTCAGAAATAAGACCCAAAGCAACGGTAAAACAAGCTAGAAATGAGAAGAAAATCACTTCAACTCCTCAAGTTGTAGAAAAAGCTATGGAAACAAAAACTAGAGCAGCACCTACTAAGGACGCAATTCTCTATGTTCCTAGGGCCCCAAGGAAGGAACAACTCATGTTGAACACTCCCAAACGATTTGAGCAAAGGAAAGGCACGCTGAATGTGCCAAAGTTGTATGTGCCAAAAGGGACTTACGTGGCGCGGGGGGCGGTAATTTCACCAACGCTGACTGAGCCCGTGGTTATCAGCCGCGTACCACAGAACCCTATGAGAGACCCTACTGCAGTCCCTTGGAATTACAACAAAATAGTGGTTACTCATAAGGGCAAAGAGATTATGGGAGAGGTGAACGAAATGAACCAATCTGAGAAGTACCACAACCTAGAAGAGATAAAGAAATCAAAATTAAACAAGGAGAAACGGTTTCCACCCAAGAATCATGTGAGCGCTGAAGAAGCAGAAGAGTTTTTTCGAGAAGTGAAAACTTCAGAATATGCCATAATTGATAAACTCAGGAAGACTCCTTCCCATGTTTCTCTTTTATCTCTGTTGTTGACCTCAAATGAACATCAAAAGGTACTCTTGAAAACATTGAATGAGGCATATGTCCCGGTTGAAACTTCAGTCGAACTATTGGAGAGAATGGCTGAACGATTCTTCGAAGTCAACATGATTTCTTTCAGCCACGATGATTTGCCTCCAGAGGGAGCCGCCCACAATAAAGCTCTTCACTTGGCTGTCAAATACGAAGGTTATTATGTAAAGAGGGTTATGCTAGATGGTGGGTCCAGGATCGATATTTTCCCTCTCTCAACGCTCCAGAGGATGGAAATTGGAACAGAAAGAATTCAACCAAACAATGTCTGTGTACGCGCTTTCGATGGCGTCAAGCGAGATAAAATAGTGGAAATCGATTTGGTTTTGACCATTGTCCCCTTGGACTTCGAAGTAACTTTCTAGGTTCTGGACATGGATACTTTATATAATTTTCTCCTAGGAAGACCATAGATTTATGCTGCAGGAGCTGTGGCCTCCACTCTCCACCAAGTGGTCAAGTTTGAACATGAAAACCAAGAAATTGTTGTCCATGGGGAGGATGAACAATCCATTTACAGGGACCCGTCAGTATCATGTCTCGAAGCTAGAGAAGGAAGTGAGCACATTGTCTATCAAGCCTTAGAAATTGTGGTCGCCGACAAATATGAAGAAGGGGCCCCGTTTCCTCAACCTTGCTTATCAAATGCATCGATCATGCTCGACAGTGAAATGATTAAACATGTGTACAAGCCCGGAAAAGGGCTCGGTGTATTTCTACAAGGCAACATAGAGCCCATCACTTTGACTGCTAATGAGAAGTTCTTCGGTGTAGGTTTCCAAGCTACAAATGCTGACATAAAATGGGCTGATGAGCGCATGAAAAATGGATGCGTCCTGGCCCCGCCCGTTCCGCATCTCGCCAAGTCATTTGTTAAGCCCAAGTATGTAGAAGAAGAAGAAGAGTCCTTCACGGCCGAAGAGATTGAGGACATTTGTGAGGCCATGAAACATATGTTGTATGAGGTTCACATAGTCCAACCAGGGGAAGGCACAAGCACTGCCGAGGTGCAGTATATGGGGCCAAATGCCAAGCTTCAAAATTGGAAGGCTACTCCATTCCCCATTAGGCGGGAGTCCCGGTAGTCCAGTCTTGCCATCTTTTCTGCATTACGAGTTATTTCAGGGTGTAACTCGAATGTTTTTATTTTTGTTGATTTTTAATTTTGATGTAAATCCTCCTATCTTCAATTCAATTCAATGAAATCAATATTTCATCATCTATGGATGTTTCTTCTTTTTTATTCTGATTTTGTTGTTTTTCTTATCTTTTCCTTTTCAGTTCTAATAATGCAGACTTAAATAACATGACATGCTTGCGGACTTTATGCCCGGATCCTAAAACGCTGTCTAACTGCGAAATAATGAATCAAGAACCAGAATATGATAAAGATGAGGCTTTTAGGGAAATAAACCGAGAATTGGAACAATTTGAGAATAAGCATAAGCCAAACTTAAATGAAATCGAGCCAGTTAATTTGGACAGTTCAGAAGAGATCAGAGAAACCATGATAAGCATTCACGCTGATGAAAGAACTAGAGATGAATTGATCCAACTTTTGTTTGAATTCAAAGACGTGTTTGCATGGTCCTACGATGATATGCCAGAACTAAGCGTCAATTTTGTGGTATATAAGTTGTTGACTTATCTTGGCTATCCACTTGTCCAACAGAAGCAGAGAAAGTTCAAAGCAGACATCAGTTATAAGATCAAAGAAGAAATCACAAACAATTGAAAGGTGGTGTAATCTGAGTGGTCTGATACACCACGTGGATGGCTAATGTGGTTCCAGTACCAAAGAAAGATGGTAAAATTCGAGTGTGTGTTGACTATAGGGATTTGAACAAAGCAAGCCCCAAGGACAACTTTCTATTACCAAATATCCACATTCTTGTCGACAGATGTGCCAAACATGAGATACAATCTTTTGTGGATTGTTACGTTGGGTATCACCAAGTTCTGATGGATGAAGAAGACGCAGAAAAGACAGCTTTCACCACACCGTTGGGCACTTACTGTTACAGGGTCATGCCGTTCGGTCTGAAAAACGCCGGGGCAACTTATATGAGGGATATGACTTCCATCTTCCATGACATGATGCACCAAGAAATTGAGGTGTATGTGGATGATGTGACCATTAAATCCAAAACACAAGAAGACCATGTGCGAGATCTGAGGAAATTCTTTGAGCGTTTGCGCAGGTATGATTTGAAATAGAACCCAGCTGAATGTGAATTCAGAGTTCCATCTAGGAAACTTCTGGGGTTTATAGTCAGTCGGAGGGGATTGAGTTAGATCCGACAAAGATAAAATTTATTCAGGATTTCCGCCTCCAAAAACCAAGAAAGAGGTCATGAGTCTGTTAGGGAGGTTTAATTACATCAGTAGAGCCCATATTTAAGTTTCTAAAGAAAGAAGCGGCAATCAAGTGGACGGATGAGGGTCAAGAAGCTTTTGATAAAATCAAAGAATATCTGTCAAATCCACGGGTGTTGGTTCCGCCTGAGCCTGGAAGACCTTTGTTCTTGTACCTGACAGTCCTGGAAAATTCTTTCGGCTGTGTCCTCGGGCAACATGATGTGACCGGGAAAAGAGAGCAAGCCATATACTACTTGAGCAAGAAGTTTACCAGTTATGAAGCCAAGTATACTTTGTTGGAAAGAACTTGTTGCGCCCTAACTTAGGTCGCCCAGAAGCTCAGAAATTATCTCTTGTCCTACACCATATATCTCATAACAAGAATAGATTCTCTAAAGTACATATTCCAAAAACCAATGCCCACAGGAAAATGGAAAATCTTGCTCACTGAGTTTGACATTGTTTATGTCACCCGCACGGCGATGAAAGCTCAAGCCTTGGCGGACCATCTAGCTGAGAACCCGGTTGATGATGAATATCAACCTCTAAGTATTTACTTTTCAGACGAGGAAGTAAACTCAGATGAAGTAATTCTAGAAGACACCAATTCTTGGAAAATGTTCTTTGATGGAGTTGTAAATGCAAAAGGTGTCAGTATTGGGGAAATTTTGATTTCTCCCATTGGTTAGCATTATCCAGCAACAACCCGGCTTCGGTTCTTCTGTACGAACAACACTACCAAGTATGAAGCCTGCATCATGGGCATGAACATGGTAGTTTATCTGGATGTTGAGGAGTTGTTAATCATGGGAGGTTCTGACTTGATTATCCGGCAAGCTCAGGGCGAGTGGGAAACTCGAGATATCAAACTCATCCCATAGAGAAAACATGTGGAACATCTCAGCAAACGGTTCAAGTCCGTTGAATTCGGGTATATTCCTCGATTCCACAATGAGTTAGCTGATGCACTATCTACCTTCGCTTCAATGTTGCTGTATCCGGGCAATGTCTATATTGACACGTTGGAGATCCAAATGCGAGAAAGACATGGTTATTGTAATGCAGTGAATAGAACCAAATGTTCAGCCATGGTATCATGATATCAAAAGGTTTTTGAAAACAAAGGAATATCCCGAACAGGACAGTGGATATCAAAAGAGAACTATCAGAAGACTTGCCAACAGTTTCTTTTTGAGCAGAGAAGTCTTGTACAAAAGAACTCCAGATTTGAATCTTTTGAGATGCGTAGATGCCCAAGAAGATGAAAAGATCATGAACGAAGTGCATTTAGGAGTATTCGGGCCCCACATGAATGGAATATGTCCTTGCAAAGAAAATCTATGGGCAGGTTATTACTGGATGACCATGGAAAAGGATTGCTTCAGTTTTTTCCGGAAGTGCCATCAGTGCAGTTATACGGTGACCTGATTCATGCACCGCCTTTAGAGTTATATCCTCTGTCGGCGCCTTGGACATTCATTTCTTGGGGAATGGATGTCATTGGGCTAATCGAGCCGAAAGCTTAAAATAGGCACAGATTCATCTTGGTCGCCATTGATTATTTCACAAAGTGGTTGAAGCAGTCACTTTCAAAGTCGTCACTAAGAAAGCGGTGGTGGACTTCGTGCATTCCAACATTATTTGTCGTTTTGGTATTCCTAAAACTATCATTACAGACAATGTTGCGAATCTGAACATCCATTTGATGAGGGAGGTATGCGAACAATTTAAGATTATGCATTGTAACTTTACCCCTTATCGGCCCAAAGCTAATGGCGTTGTTGAAGCTGCAAACAAGAAAATCAAGAAGATCCTCAGGAAAATGATTCAAAGTTCTAGACAGTGGCATGAAAAGCTACCTTGTGCATTATTGGGATATTGCACGACCATGCGCACATCAGTTGGGGCCACACCTAAACTATTTCTTTATGGCACTGAAGTTGTAATACCTGTAGAAGTTGAAATTCCCTCTCTTCAAATCATTGTTGAAGCCGAGATCGAGGATGATGAATGGGTCAAGACCCGGTTGGAACATTTGACCATGATTGATTAAAATCGGATGGCCGCAGTTTGCCACGGGAAATCGTACCAACAAAGAATGGCCCGTGCCTACAACAAAAAAGTGCGGCCTAGAAACTTTGAAGTGGGGCAACTCGTTCTGAGGCGTATTCTCCCGCATCATGAGGAAGAAAAAGGAAAATTTGCTCCAAATTGGAAAGGTCCGTACATTATAAGAAAACTGTTTCGGAAAGGAGCGTTGTACTTAGGAGACATTGAAGGAAATGACCCTGAAATAGTTGTCAATGCAGATGCGGTCAAAAGGTATTATGTTTGACCCTGTTTGCAATTTTCATACTCTCCAATTGGGATGACGAAAGATTTCATTCTCGCTACCCAAACACTACCGACCCTTGCAAACCCGTTGAGTCGGTTCCCTTTTTCTTTGATTACCCTCTTTGGAACCTGAAAGTCATGTTAAAAAATGATGAGTGAAAAAAAATGAAATGAAAAGAAAAAGAAAAAAAAATAAATCAAAAATAAAGTTCCTTGAACTACGTTCGACTTCATTCTGAAAGGATACGTAGACAGCCTCTCTCTGGGGTTCAGTCACACCAAAATAAAAATCCAAATTCCCCAAAGTTTAAACTGGGGCAGACATTATAATGATTCGGCGGTGGTTTCGCCTGAAGAGTTCCAAAGTTGTAAATCAATCCAAATCCTTTTTACCCAAATCATTTTCAAGTCCTTCTTATCAATCAGCGAGAATGCTTAAAATGGGAGGATACAATTACTTGGATCTGATGCAATCAAATGAGAGAAATAAAATGAGAGAGTCTTATCAGTGAAAACCCTCACGGGCACCACAAGGTGATGGTAAGCAGAGAAATTGAAATGAGAGAGTCTTGTTAGTTAAAACTCTCAAAGAGCAATATAAGGCGACGGTGAGAAGAGAAATGAGAGAGGTCAGATGGTGAAAACCTGCTAAGGGCGCCACTAATCGAAAAGGGAATCCTCACAGCCATCGGCATCGCTAGAGTCCTGGTAAGGTTTCTCAATTTTGATGTATAAGTTATGATGAATTTCTGAGAGTTGGACGGTTTACACAGATCAGGCATCCAGTCCAAGAGGCATGGCATGTTCATTGAAGTCCGCATGCACTCCAGACAAGTCCTTCTTTTATTTCCCCGAAAGGGATACCTATCGTCTAAGTTCTTTTGTCCATTTCATTGTTTGCTTTTCTTTGAATCCCTTTCGGTCTAATTTTATTCTGAAACTAAGACAAAGAAAGGATTGCAAGATTGATTTACAGGATTTTTGTCGGATACGAGCCAATATTCAAGAAGGCACCCAGCCTTGGCAGGTGCATCAAGTCGACCCCGACTGACCATGGTGGCCGATGTTTTGAAATCAAAAACTCTTGAAAAGAAAGGAAATCCAAGTCAAATACAAAGTCAAAATAAATTTGAAAGGTTAAGTCCCACGTGACTAACCGTCAAGGCAAAGTCTGGTAAAGCCAGAGGTTATCCAGGGTCAGAAATGCAATCGGTATTTAGGAAATAACCAGTTACAGTTGAAAGGGCCGAGATAAAGTGACCGAAACATTCAAGGCCACAAAACCAACCACCTTTTCGAACTGACAAATTGTTTTTTATTTGAAAAATCAGGAAACAGGTGCAATCCAAAAGAAACTTTGCAATAAGCAGGTGCAACAAAAAAGAAACTGCTCAAAAACTAGAAGCAGCTTTGCAACAAGAGCTACAAAAAGGGAAGTCTCCTCCAAAGTTCTTTCCTGCATTTACTCATTCTCTGAAATAAAATAAAATAAAAGAAGAAAAAATGATGATGAAAATAAAAAAAAAATTTCCAAATTATGGTAGTATAGGGTCTCCAATCCCTAGCTGCATTTTCCAACATAGGGTCTTCACTCCGTAGTTGATGTTTATTTTAAACATAGGGTCTCCACTCCCTAGTCGCTTTTCCAACATATGGTCTCCACTCCCTAGTTGATGTTCTTTTTTAGACAAAGGGTCTCCGCTCCCTAGTCGCTTTTCCAACATAGGGTCTCCATTCCCTAGTTGATGTTTATGTTAGACATAGAGTCTCCACTCCCTAGTCGCTTTTTCAGCATAGGGTCTCCACTCCCTAGTTGATATTTTTTTAGACATAGGGTCTCCAATCCCTAGCCTATTTTCTAACATAGGGTCTCCACTCCCTAGTTGATGATATTTTAGACATAGGGTCTCTATTCCTTAGTCCCTTTTCCAACATAGGGTCTTCACTCCCTAGTTAATGTTTTTAGAAATAGTGTCTCCACTCCCTAGTCTGCTTTTCCAACATAGGTTTCACTCCCCAGTTGATGTTTTTAGACATAGGGTCTCCACTCCCTAGTCGTTTTTCCAACATAGTGTCTCCACTACCTAGTTGATGATATTTTAGACATAGGGTATCCACTCCCTATCCTCTATTCCAACATAGGATCTCCACTCCATAGTTGATAATTTCTAACATAGGGTCTCCACTCCCTAGTTGATGATATTTTAGACATAGGGTCTCCACTCCCTAGTCTCTTTTCCAACATAGGGTCTACACTCCCTAGTAGATTTTCCAACATGGGATCCCCACTCCCTAGTTGATTTTATTTTTAGACATAGGGTCTCCATTCCCTAGTCTACTTTTCCAACATAGGGTCTCCATTCCCTATTTGATTTTATTTTTGTCACGGCCCGAAAACCAACCCGGTCGTGATGGCGCCTATTGTGATACTAGGAAAGCCAATTCACTAAGCATAACATAACAAAAACCTTTTGTTTGATTCCATATCAACCAGTATTTCATAAATATTTCATTTTAGCATTTCAAAGCAAATAAAGTTAGGTAAAACATCTAAATACAACCCCAAAACCCGAAGTCATCAGTCATGAGCAACTGAAAAGGAAATACAAAATCTGGTACTGTTCCCTTACTACAAACCAGTCTGAGAATAAACAAAATGACTAATAGGAAGGAGAGAGACAAGGTTGCGGATGCCGTGCAGCTACCTTGCAATCTCCGAAGTGCTCTCGGAGAGTAGACCAACTCTCACTCAATCCTGGCACCTGAATCTGCACACAAGGTGCAGGGGGTAACGTGAGTACACCAACTCAGTAAGTAACAAGCCCAACCTGTGGACTGAGAGGTAGTGACGGACTAAACCTCCATGTTTATGACAGAATAAATGTACAGAAATTTAGGCATGCTTTCAGTTAACTAGACATCTCAAGTGGTAAGATAAACACAGTTTCGAACAGTGTAACATATATAGCTCGACGTATTTTACATGTCAATGCATCAACAAGAAGAAATGCACAATGTGCTCCCACTCTCAAATACTCGTAAACTCAGTACTGTATATGGCTCGCATGGCCAGGGAAGATCCCTCCCAGAATAATCAGACAGAAGTCACTTAGTACTGAGGAAGGCCGATCCAGCCCTAAGGAGAAGATTCATCTCCAGATAATGATACACCTCACAACCACTCGGTATTGTATATGGCTCAACGGCCTAGGGAAGATCCATCCCAGAATACGTACACACGTCACTGATCTCAGTCGGTCAGTACCGATGGAAACAGGCCAATCCAGCCTCGTAGAGAAGATCCATCTCCAAGCATAAACACTTCGGACAAGATCCATGTCCAGGGAAGATCCATCCCTCAAATATCACTGTGCTCACTGGGGGTGTGTTACAGACTCCAGAGGAGCTCCTACAGCCCAAGCGCTATATCGTTGCAGCGTGCAGCTCGACCCAATACCGCTGTGGCGTGCAGCCCGATCCATATATCTGTCACTCAATATCATGCTCTCGGTCTCACTCAGTCATCACTCTCCAGTCTCGCTCACATGGGATCACAATGCATGAACTAGCCCGAATAATTGATATAATGTGCAAAATAACAATTACCGAGACTGAGACATGATATGATATGCAATGACAGAACTGAATATATAATATCAATGAAACACATGAGATGACATCAATGAACGACCACTCGTCTCTCAACAACATCGACGTGAAGCCTTAACATAATATCTAGCATGATCTCCGATATGTTCGCATTAAGACGACCGCTTGAGTCTCAACAACATCGGCGTGAATCCTTAACATATTATTTAGCATGATTTTTAGAATGTTCACATCAGTCACATTGACAGAAGCACATATATCAATAAGAGAGGACCAATAAACGGTGCCATGGAATGAACTAGGACATGAACCACACGGTGCACGCCCGCACGCCCGTCACTTGGTATGTGCGTCACCCAATTCTAATCATGTAACACGTAGCTCGGGGTTTCGAACCCTCAGAACCAAGATTGGAAGTTTTACTTACCTTAATCAAGACAAAACTCTACTCCGCAATGCCCTTGTCGCTCGACTCGGCCACAAATCGCCCCGAATCTAACCAAAATCAGTATTATATCATTATCATATGCTAAAGGAGCAAAATCCACATCAAAATTATCAAATTACATCCCAAATCCCGAATTCGGACAAACCCGACCCCTGGCCCACGTCTCGGAACTCGAAAAAGATCACAAAACTAGAATCCTTACACTCTCACGAGTCCATACATACCAAATAAATCAAAATCCAATGACAATTGACCCCTCAATTCCTTAAATCAAAGTCTCAAGTTTCCAAGCCCTAACCCCACAAATTACACCATTAAATCCCACAAATTTCATGATTGATAAGTCAAATACCAACATAGAATCGAGTATTAGGTTCAAAAACGTTACCTCAATGTGTTCCCCTTGAATCCCTCTTCAAAATCCCTCAAAAAGCTCCAAACCCGTCTTCAAAAATGGTGAAATATAAGAAAATTCACAAAGGCATCCTTTTATACTTTCTGCCCAGCGATCACCGCACCTACGGAACATTTCTCGCACATGCGGTCCCAGTTGCGCACCTGCGGTCCCAATTGCGCACCTGCAACCATGACTTAAATCCCGACTTCCGCATATGCGGCCCTCACCTCACACATGCGAGCTTGCAGGTGCGACCAAAATATCGCATATGCACTCCCAGGCTAGCCTTCCTTTTTCCGCATCTGCACATGGCCCACCGCACCTGCGATCATCGCACCTGCGGCTCCCCATCCGCATGTGCGACCACACCAGTAAACTGGCACCAGCAGCAGCTTTGCTGCACTTTCCAAGTCCAAACCTCGGTTAACCATCTGAAATCAATCCCGAGCCCCTCGGAACCTCAACCAATTATACCAACACACCACATATCATCCTAAGGACTTAGTCGAACCCACGGAACACCCAAAATAACACCAAAACACCGAGTTTACTTGTAATTCAAGCCTAAGGATTTCTAAACTTCTGAAATTTGCCAACGATGCCGAAACTAACCAAATCACGTCTGAATGACCTGAAATTTTACATACATATCCCAAATGACACTACAAACCTGTTCTAACTTCTGGAATTTCGTTCCGAACCCGATAGCTACTTTTTCCACTGCCGACCGGAAATCGCCAAAATCCTATTTCTCCAATTCAAGCATAATTCTACTACAGACCTCCGAATAACATTCCGAATGCACTCCTAAGTCCCAAATCACCTAACGAAGCCATCCGAACCATAAAAACCACATTCTGAGATCATATACCTATAAGCCAACTTCTGGTTAACTTTTCCAACTATTGAACCAAGTTAAGAGACTAAGTATCTCATTTCTCTCCACAATCACTCTGAATCCGAGCCAAGAAACCCAACACAACACAAAAGTGATGGACCACACAAACAATGAAGCAGAGATGGGGGAAACGGACTAAACTCTCGGAACGACCGGTCGAGTCGTTACAATTTTAGACATAGGGTCCCCACTCCCTAGTCTCTGTTTTCTACGGGTACACCAAGCCCGATCTTTTATTGCTTTCAATAATGAAGTAGTATAGAGTTATGTTACAAATAACTCACGAAAGTTTCCTTGTGAAAATTGGGGAAGAAAATTTTGTTTGTTTGTTTTGGTGCCTGAGCAGGTTATACCTCAAAGCACATGGTTCGAGATGACCAAAAGAAGATGTCTCTATCCAAAGATAAAGAAAAGAAAAAAAAAATAAGTGAATCCAAAGTGCAAAAGCAGAGAAAAGATTTGGACTTCTCAAGACATGACTGAAGCCACAAGCTCTGCATGTCCCGTCTTGATTCGAAAAGCTGAAGGAGAATGAACTAGCACCTTCAGCTAGCAAACATCAAGATTCGGATCAGATTCTGCGTAAAGAACCAGCCAAGACTCAAGATCAAGCTTCAAAAAATTTATAGATAGAAATCTTCCAACTCATAGCTAAAAGTCAAAGTTTCTTCTTGTAATTCAAGTGCTTCATCTTACTCTAGGCATGCTTCAAACAATTTGTTGATCATTATTCAAATCCTTGTAGACTTGATTTTGTTGTAACATATTTTCTTGTCAAATTAATATACGTAGTATAAAACCTATATAATTCAAAGGTCTCAGATTCGAGTCCTGGGTACGGAGTCATCAAATTTAAACTTTATGGCTTCGGCCTTTGAGGTTCTAATCACAGAACCCATTTTGTCTTTAAAATTATGAATTTATATCTATTATATGTTGTAACTTTATTGGATTTTTTCACATAAATTATGTTTCGTGTTAAAAGTTATGAGTTCAATTGAACCTGATATCACAAAGCTAGATACGCCTTTGGGAGTTATCTTTGTCAGGAAGCAGTTTATCCCATGACGCAGGACTTCCTAAGCATGAATTCAGATGAGTCGGGTCAGAATGCGGATATCCATTGTGAGCACGTGATTTTTGCCCGACTAAATACTCCTACAAAATTCGCAAAAAGAAATAATTTTTTCTAATTATTTTAATTTTTAAGAATTTCTTGCTAATTGTTGTTTGCATTTAGTTGCATGTTTAATATTTTAAATTACAAGAAAATACCACAAAATGTCAAAAACTTTCATGCATTGCATTTTAGGTTTTTATTTGCATTAAGTTGTTAATTAATTACATTATTAAACAAAAATAACAAAATACCATAGGCTCTTATATTTTTAGCTCTTAGTTTCAAATTATTAATTTTTCCTTCATTAGTTTTAGGTTAATTAATTATCTAAATATTAGAAATAATGAATAGGTTAATTTTTCAAAATAGAATTAAGTTAGAATCTAATTAGGATTTCTATTTTTAAATTTGTAGAATTAAAGAGGAAAAAAAAACAACGAAAAAGAGTTAAAGAGTATGATCGGTTTTTGCCTAGATTTGGGCCAAAACAATTTCGGCAGCCCAAATTCGCCCCAAATCTCGCCCAACCCAACTATCCAACCTAGTCCAGTCTCCCAACTAAACCAAACGACCTCGTTTCTGTAACTTCTAATCTCAATCATTGGATCAATTATGATCCAATGGCTGGGAACTCAACTCCCCCTCCCCATAAAAATGTTCGAACAGACCGTCCCCCCTCCTCCCCCTCTCCCCCCAAAACCCTAGAGTCAGACCCCTCTTTCTCCTCTCTTTCATCGCCGCCATCCGCCACTCGCCGAAAATCGCCTACGGCGGCGGCGACACTCCAAACCACTCAAAAATTACACCACACACTCCCCATATTCCCCTCAACCATAATCCATCTCTAATTTCCCCAAAATCCCCATCCATCTTCTCCAATTTCGAATCCAAAAAAATGTTGGAAAAAAAACATAAAATTGATTTTTATGGAAATTTCAAGAACGTTTCGGCTCAAACTTACATGAGTTGATTGATCTTGACACGAGCAACCTATTCATGTTAGTTTGGTTCATTTCGAAAGCCTCCGGACGGTATTCCCAAGGCAGTGACCGGCCAAAGTTTCATCGCCTTCATCGTTCGTTGATTCGCCTCGTTCATCGATTCATTGCCGGCCAAAAATCAGTATTTCTCTTCTCGTTTTCCTTTGTTTCTGTTTTTGTGTTATCATTTAGGTGTTAGTTCCTTGGTTATTGATTTTTTTTAAATTCAGTGAAAATAGGTTTATTTAGTTAATTGCATTAGTTTAATCACATGCGTTTAGGCTAATTAAATCAACTTTATTTAAATCAGTAATTTAGTTAAGTTTTAATTAATAGATTGTTTCTGTTTTAGTTTATCTCTGATTTTAGCTTTAATTGTTTGGGTTTAGAGGTATGAATGCCAATTAGAAATTAGAAGGTTGAAAGGGTAATAAACAGAACATAAGGGGTCATAAAGAATTTGAAAATCAGAAAATCAGGAATTTGAGATATTTGTGTAGGAAGCTTCTAAAGGGGACTAAAATGCAATAACATAGTTGAAATTAGGTCAGATTTGGGGTAAAGGGGGTAAATTCAGAAGATAGAGGGGTTAAAAAATAGGGGGGAAATCTGCATAGACAGCTATCCTAACAGCTGTCCATTTTCTGGTACAAAAAGATACCTTATCCCTAAATTTCAACCGACAAAAAATCCCTCACACCCCTCTAATTTTTCCCTCAAAAGGCACACTCTCACATTCTATAAAAAGAGACACACACTCTTTCATACGGAGACTAAAAATAGAGATGGCACACTAAGGCAAAGTGGTTCGTATGCCTACTTGACGAAAGGTAACGAACAACCTTTCATTTCCGGGATAAAAAATCTATTAACATATTTTACGAATCCCAATTCTGGAAATATAGCATCCCACTTTTTACTACCCAGCACAGATTTTACATGGAAAAAAATCCATTGAATTTTAGAACAAAAGGCTGCTCAGTTGGTTTCCATTTTTGGCTATTTAGTTTTCAATTTTCTGGTTTCTGTTGGAGTTTGATTTAACTCCATTTCTTGCTACTGTTTGCTAAATGTAAATGTATTTGGGCCGCATACCAGGCACAATTCCAAATGTCACTACCTCTAGAGGTTCAGCTTTGAGAGCTTAACGGTGCATTGGCCCGTCTCTGAGGTTGATTTGGCCAAGGCAATCCATTGTGGGTATATTTAAGAAAAATCGATTGTGTACTAAGACCAATTATACACCGATTCGTCAAATAGCAGCTTTCCAAATTTATGAGCCTTGAATGGTAAATGAATTAGCTGACGTTCAAACCCATTAATGCTCATGTCAACTGACCGTAGACTTATTTTAATTTTTATATGTTCTATCCACAATCGTTCTCCATAATTCTGGACCTGCACAATAATCAAAAATTAGTTTTAGAAAAATCATGAACATCGTAGTTTGCTTTAGGCGCATAATTAAATTATCACGGTTATGGGTACGGTTGCCGTGGCATAGTCGTGATACATAATTCCCAATTCGAGTGTGCGTTTCACGTGGCTCGAGCATTACTTTGAATAATAATAAAAATCAAAATGTTGTAAATCGCGGGTGCATTTCACGTGGCGTAATTCGCAATATGTACAGAAATAAGCGAGTGTGCGACATCGCGACTTGTTCAAATAAATCCCATAAATACCAAAAGTGGTTTATAGATAATTAAAAGCGGTTAGAAGGTAAGATTGTTGTTGGTCCCAAACGCATACGCAAGTATACGTGGTCGACAAGTAATATAGGTTTGTAAGTCCAGATATCGTACCCACAGGGACTTGTGATTAACTAGCAACTAAATTAAACCCAAACAATTAATCTATTCAAGCGAATACTAAAGTATGAATATTTAACTAAAATTAATCCAGAATAAATAATTAAGAGATTAAAGAAAACAACGACAAGCTTAAAGACGAATTCAATGTGAGTGAATATTCTAGAGCTATGGGTTAGCAAACAATCCCGTTGAGTTTTTCACTTAAATCGTCTAATTAATTTATCTGGTTTATTGGTTGACATGGTGAATATTACTCGTAGCCTTCTCCCGAAGTACTATTCGTCTATTCAAGCTAACCTAACGCATATATTCCTATGGAATTAGGATTAACAAGAACTCATTAATAATTTTCGTATAATAACCAAGCAAGGCGATTAGGTATATTCCTATCTTAACCGCAAATCCGCTCCCCTGAAGAGTTAAGATCTTGCTCTACCCAATCTTATATGCAATCTAGAATTCCCTCTCCCGAGTTCAATCCTAGATTCGTAGGTAGTATTCAATTGGTGATCAAGAAATCAAATAATTAAGTGCGAGATTGAATAAATAAACCAATATGATAAATAATAAGAACAATTCAAGCTTCAAACTACAACGTTCATGTAGCACCCAAAACTCTAGAACTAATAAACTATGAAATTAAAGGAAGATAAGAGAAGAAAAACTAGGTAGAATCTTCGTTCAAGCGTGGTGTGTGTTCCTCCACGTCAAATCCCCTTCAAAGTATGTTAGATTCTTCAAAAATAAGCTTAGACTTGCTTTTTACGTGTTGGGTAGGTTTAGGGCCGAAATAACCGTGTCCCGGGCAAAATAGGACAAAATTCTCGTCACCGGCGCCTTGGCTAGCGCCGGGCGCCCACCAGGGCGCTGCCCCAATTTTGTGTTCTGTCTCCAGCGCCACAGGTAGGGCTGGGCGCTGCCTGTGGCGCCCAAAATCGCCATTTTGCCGGTTTGTCCAGTTTTCGTCCGTTTTGGCTCTAATTTCGCGCGTTTCACCCCCAATTGACCCCGAATCATTCCTAAACATAAAAAACACTTCAAATTAATATAAATCATCATATTTAACATCTAAAACTCACGAAATAAAAGTAAAATATGAGGCGATATACATAGAAATATATAGACTTTAAGCTAAATATCAACACCCCACACTTAGACTCTTGCTCGTCCTCAAGCAATAGGACAATCTACCACCCTTCAACAAGTACAAGGTTCATTATAGAGGAGTCTTTTACTTTTCAATCACAAACCTTACCCTTTGACTATGATCGATACCGGCAACTAAGTACAAACATACACAATTTCACATTCTTCCCCTTCTTTAAACATGCCTAAGTATAACAATTTAATCAATCATACCAACAACCTAATTGCAACCATTCAACCTCAAGAGTCAACTTGCAACTACTAAGCCCTCTCAATTCATGCACCTACCCAACAAGAAAGTTTACAACATTACTAATTGTTCATAAGATCATGTGCTCTCACCAACAACAAAAGAGTGAATATAACTAGTCCACACATTCAAATATGCTTTTGAACATAATTTAAGGACATCACACAATTGAACAAATTCACTCACTCTCACAAAGAATTCATATGCATCCCGTGGTCGTACCATAAGCTTGCTCGTATTGTAGATCTCCACTAATTCAAGTTAGCCAAATCTAGGATCAATTAGGACTTTTAAGGTTGTAATGTAGGCTAAGGGACGGGTAGGATATATTTAGGAATAGTGACTAACCCTCCTAAGCACTTTAATACACTACCTTCACAACTCAACACATATTATTCTCAACAAATTCCCTTGCCACAATTCATATTCAACATAGCCTTTTTTAATTAAGCACTTCTATATTTTCACTAGCATAAATTAATAAATATTGGAGGTGTGTATCTTTTTGTATATACTTTTACTATCATTTTTTTTTCTTTCCTACACAGACTTCATACATGAAGATTCAATGGCTAGTCACTTTTGAATACAATTTTTAGTGCACTTATAGGCCTTTCCATGGCTTCACTCAAAAGTTAATCCCCAATATCTCACGTTACTTCTTTTAGCGACTAAGTGCCTTAGGAGGAAAAGGTGCAAAAATCTCAATTTAAGAACAAAATAGGGGTACGGCTTGTAATGTGGGTACCAAAGAAAAGGTCAAACGGCTCAAAGGGGCTAGCGATAGAAATTTTTAATTTTCATGTGACAAGCACATCCATGATCAAGCAAGAAAATTCCTACGTCATCTCCTAGACTAGCATAACCTANAAATATAAGGGAAAGCAGAATGTATGTCATAACCTAATATGCCGGCATCAAACCTGTCATAGGGTATTTCTAAGTTACTCAGTTTCTTCCTAAATACTCTAAAAATAATAATTTAAAGTGCCTGGTTCAAACTACACCCTTGAAAAATAACCGGTGCCCAAAGAAAAATCAAGGGATACTCCCTACCTATCCTAAAAAAACCAAAAAATCTTTTTGGAATTTTTTTTTAATCGGACTTTATCCCTCAAGAAAATTGTCCAACAGATCCATCGTTGAGAAAAGTCCGAGATTTTTCTAAAAAATAATAATTTTATACAATTACACCTCAGAAAGTTGTTTCTCCACCCCACACTTATGTTATGCATAGTCCTCGATGCATGATCACAAAGAAAAACATTAAAACAAGGGTGATAAATACTCCCTGAGACCCNTATTTATAGTCGTGGCACGACTCTGCTACTTCACCACTTTTCCTTACACTTTGAGGATATGAATTGCTTCCCTAATTTTGCATCAATTTTTCTATCACGTTCATGGAGTGGTGGTGTAAACATGAAGGAACCAAACAATAGGTATCGCATCTTGCACTTCTTGGCCCTTAGGTGAGGGATGTCATTTTGTCTCCTTGGCATCACAAATTTCAGAATATAAACACTTTGTTCCTCATCCATTGGCTCCTATATATGCTCGATTGTATCAATTCTCATGTCACCAACCAAACACAATGTTGAAAAGTGTTTAGAATGAGGTCTAATACGCTCCAAGTCAAAACCTGCATTATTTTTTACATCCTCTATTTTATACTCTTCATCAACCTTTACATCATTAATAATTTGGCCGAATATTTGGGTTTTCTCTTTCCGCTCCACAAGCTGGCCAGTATCCACAAATATTGATGGCAGGTCATCAGACACCTCAACCTTTTTATTCAATTGAGCCTGCAGGTCATGGATATCTAAGCCAAATTGGTCTATCTCTTGCATGAGCTCAGTTCTTTCTTCTATCAGTTGCTCTGTCATATTTGAAATACCATCACGAAGAAACTCATGAGATTTTATTAGTTGAGCTTGTTCCTCTAGCCAAGATTGGCTCATTATATCTGCTTCTTCAAAATTATCTTCTGGTGGGAACTCGCTCTCTTCGTCGAGTTGAGGTTCTTCTTGGAAATTGGCNTCCGCTATCATGTTTTGTTGCTCTGCTTCTTGTCTCATCAAGTCCATAATACGAGCCACGATTTCCATATCCTCCACTTCCTTGCTCCTATCAAACTCATTAACATTATTAGAAACATCACAATAAAAGCTCTGAGAAGGATAATAAGAATTAGGACAACCATCCCAATGGCCACCTTGACAACCACATTCATTACAAAAATTCCACACATTAGTTTGAGATGGACAATATTGGTACATGTGTGGTCCTCCACANAATGCCATGTCAAGTAAGATAATAATATATTAAATTAAGATACAAATAAATAAAATTAAAAAAAACTAAAAACTGAAATAGACAAAAGTAAAAATTCAATCTAGTAAAATAGTTAATTTCTAAGTCTCTGACAACGGCGTCAAAAACTTGTTGGTCCCAAACGCACACGCAAGTATACATGGTCGACAAGTAATATAGGATTGTAAGTCCAGATATCGTACCCTCAGGGACTTGTGATTAACTATCAACTAAATTAAACCTAAATTATTAATCTATTCAAGCGAATACTAAAGTATGAATATTTAACTAAAATTAATCCAGAATAACAAATTAAGAGATTAAAGAAAACAACGACAAGCTTAAAGACGAATTCAATGTGAGTGAATATTCTAGAGCTATGGGTTAGCAAACAATCCCGTTGAGTTTTTCACTTAAATCGTCTAATTAATTTATCTGGTTTATTGGTTGACAGGGTTAATATTGCTCGTAGCCTTCTCCCGAAGTACTATTCGTCTATTCAAGCTAACCTAATGCCTATATTCCTATGGAATTAGGATTAACAAGAACTCATTAATAATTTTTGTATAATAACCAAGCAAGGCGATTAGGTATATTTCTATCCTAACCGCAAATCCTCTCCCCTGAAGAGTTAAGATCTTACTCTACCCAATCTTATATGCAATCTAGAATTCCCTCTCCCGAGTTCAACCCTAGATTCGTAGATAGTATTCAATTGTGATCAAGCAATTGAATAATTAAGCACAAGATTGAATAAACAAACCAATTANGAGCGTGGTGTGTGTTCCTCCACGTGAGTTCCCCTTCAAAGTATGTTAGATTCTTCAAAAATAAGCTTAGACTTGCTTTTATACGTGTTGGGTAGGTTTAGGGCCGAAATAACCGTGTCCCAGGTAAAATAGGACAAAATTCTCGTCACCGGTGCCCTGGCTAGCGCCGGGCGCCCACCAGGGCGCTGCCCCAATTTTGTGTTTTGCCTCCAGCACCACAGGTAGGGATGGGCGCTGCCTGTGGCGCCCAAAATCGCCATTTTGCTGGTTTGTCCGATTTTTGTCCGTTTTGGCTCTAATTTCGCGCGTTTCACCCCCAATTGATCCCGAACCATTCCTAAACATAAAAAACACTTCAAATTAATATAAATCATCATATTTAACATCTAAAACTCACGAAACAAAAGTAAAATATGAGGCGAACTAGAAATATATACACTTTAAGTTAAATATCAATTGCACATAAGGTTCAAAATATGAATTAAATCAAATAATTAGGTCAATTATTAATAGTTAAATGATCGTGCTAAACCACAGAACTCGAAAATGTCTAACACCTTCTCCCGGGTTAACAGAATTCCTTACCCGGTCTTCTGTGTTCGCAGACCAACAAATAGAGTCAATTTACCCGATTTGGAATTCTAAAATAAACCGGTGACTTGGGACACCATCAAACTATCCCAAGTGGCGACTCTGAAAAACAAATAAATGATCTTGTTTCGATTAATTTCATTTTAATTGAAAAAGCTCCACTATCCCCGTTGGGAAAAAGGAAATGTGACACCTATATAATGCCTTGTCGAATTAAAAACCTTTATTCAAACAATGTACAGGTCGATAAAAAGTTACAATCTCAGCTTTTAGCTATATATATAGGTCTTCTTTTCAATGTATACATTAAGGTTCAGCATTGCGTCAATTAACTTTAGAAAAACAAAAAGGTATACATATTCCTCGTAAATTTAAAAGGTGACATATATATATATACACAAGGTAGAATTGAACAAAAATAAATCAAATTTCAACCCTATCCTAATCCTAAAAAATTTAATCTGACTAACAAATTCCTCAAGAATAGGACTAGGAATCTTAATAAAATGCTTAGGTTATATAAAACAAACTCAGTGCGCAAGTTCTAAAACACATTTCTAATCCTCACCTTCGATTTCACTTCTTTCTTTCTTCACATAGAGATTAAAAAAGAAGTAATATAGAGATGAATAAGAATAGGGAACAGGGGCGGCTCAAGCGTACGTGAGGCCTAAGGCGAAAGTTTAATATGTGGCCTAAGTATTTATAGGAATATTATAATATATATTTTTATTTAAAATCTATTCTTCTAGCTATTGGGGCCAAGATGGTTTTGAATAACTGGATGCATATTTTCTTGTTGACATATTTATATTTTAAAAAAAAATTAAACAATATGTACAAAATAAAATTAATAAAATAATAAATAACAAATAAAAATAAGACTAGAGAAAGTTAGAATGATATTACTCAATGACTCACTGATTCAAGAAGTTTGAAGATTTAGATTCCAAAATATCTAGTTGTTGGCTTGTTGGAGTCTTGGAGAAAAAAAGAAATCTAATAGAAAGAACTAAGAAGTCAGCATGAATAAAGAGGAATGAAGAAGATATGTCTTCTGGAATATGAAGAATGAAATGAAATTGAAACGTTGGGTTGGGATTACTTGGGAAGAAGAGTAAAAAGTAGAGTTATCAAATCAAATCAAAGTGACACATATTTTCTACTATTTTAAGCTTTACTTTGTTAATATATCAAAAAGTTTTTCTTTCTTTTTATATAAAAATTACAAAAAGTACACTCTCTCTCTCTCTCTCTCTCTCTCTCTCTCTCTATATATATATATATATATATATATAT
>MDKI01276424.1:0-10418 GCA_005239505.1 Nicotiana paniculata
TCACTCATAGGCGCTCGGCCACAGTAGGCTCGGTATATAACTTACCATCTGATCAGAGGTTGCTCAATAGGGGCCTGCACATCGATTATAGCTCGATGGTAATGAAAATACTTTAATACTGTATATATAGACTCTACGCTCTCTTGACTGGAAAAAGAAAATACTCAAATGAATATGAAGTCCCGATAAAGAGAATATTGTAATTTACGAAACTAGAAATATATATATAAATTTCAGGATATGGATTATTCTTTATGTTTCGTTATCAAACTCGTGTAATTACGGGATCATGCCAAAATGAAAGAAAGGCTTAGCCTTAACATACCTGTAGCCATATTTTCCTGAACCTAGGTCCCAGAACATCGACAAATGACTATGCTTGGAGAAAACAGGATTGCCAAATAAAAAGCTCTCACCAAAAGAATAGCACCTTCAAATGCTGAAAGGATTACTCAAGTAAATAAAGCATGACAATTTTGTGCACGTATATAAAATGAATTCCTAGCGGGGAAAGGTCCATATCCGGTAGAGAGTCTGCCACTGCTACATTTTTTTCGACATGTTAAAGCAAATATACCAAGAACAACAACGGCAGAGCGGCACAAGACCAAACTAACTGCTTGAGAAACTCTACTAAGTGGAACAAAAGTTCTTCTCTTGTACAAAGAATTCAGCAAGAACCTCTTCCAACCAAGTCAGGCATGATGTAATTTAAAATTACTTGATGAAGTGGCTAAATGTATCTTGTGAAAATTGTTATAGATGCCATTTTGCAATATGTACCAAGTAAATGAAGCATATCCTCTAGAAGAAGATGTATATTGCCCATAATATCTGTATCGAGAAGAAAATATCCCACCCTAACAAATCCTTTCATTAAAATGTTAAGCCCAAAGGCAGCTTGTAGGGGTACCAAAAAAAAATTAAATACACTAAGTTTACTTTTTAACAAGGAAGAAACAATAATATGAATTCATCTTATCGAAAGTCCTCTACTTTTAATTTAAGAGTCATCTAATTGGTATCGCATGGCTGCCACGTGGGGTGGGGTGGGAATGTTTTAATCTTTTATCCACCTATTAGGTAATTAGGTGATGTCCCGTTATCCGGTAATTAACCAATTACCCGCAAAATTAAGAATTATTTCAAATTACTTAATATACTATTCACTTTTAATACACTTTATATATACCCTATTATCATGATCATATGATACCACATAAAATAAATACATACACCATTATTTTTATTAAAACATCCATGTAAAAAAATACACATATTTTCTCAACTTATAATTTTCATAATCTCATAAAAAGAGTACAAATTTTCGTAAGCTTAATTCTTAAAATGGTAAAAAGATAACCTTCTTTTCTTAAAAAATAATTCATATCTTTACAATAAGAAAATCTCATAAACTTTTCTTAAAACACTATCTAACTCAATACAATCCATTTTAAACATTATAATCATAGTTTCTATGATAGAAAGCAAGTCATATAGTTTTGGAATAAATGGATGATTTATTATCTATATATGAATGTGTGCTACTAAATAAAAGTAACATTTTTTTATTTTTTTTCTTTACCTTTTATGGTATTATATCTATTAATGAGAATAACTATTTGTATAAGTTCTACAAACAAAATTTTCGACTTCAACTTGCTCTTTTCAACTAAGTGTCAAAATTTCTAGTTTAGACTAAGTCAAAGACAGACAATCCATCTTCCAAAAATCAAAATTTTCATATGAAACCACGTAAACGTGCAACCTTTTACACTTCAACAAATTTGTATAAATTAAAATTTGTTTTAACTCCAATGCAATCAATTACCAAGTAAATATTTTCCTGAACAAGTGCGCATGCTCGGTCAATATAGGTTTACTTACATACCAGAGGTGTCAAATAAAGTGATTACGAATTGACAACAACATCGATGACCCAATATGAAAAATTAACATAAGTAAATAGGTCACCCATGCATTTACATTATAAAAATAATAGATGTCAACCCTAATAAATAGAGCATCAATATTATTAATCTTACAGGGTCTTATAAAAATAATGTCTTAAACCCTCTATAACCTCCTAATAGACATAATCCCTTTCGTACTCATGTGAATTTACTACGACACATCCTAATGTTAAGGTACGTGATGTAACATTCTTCCCCCCTTTAGAAACATTCGTCCTCAAATGTTAACTCTTTGAGATTTTCAAAACTTTCACTAGGGTCTCGTCTGTATCTTAAACTAAAACCCAAACTATATTTGAATTCTCGATTATACACAGCCTTTTATACTTGAGTATCTCGTATCTTCTTCTCGTGTAATTTACCTAACTTAATTTTCAATCTCGCATCGTATCTTCTGTCGCTTTCATAACCTCCCTTCCATATAGGTAGAAATTTCATCTACGCCTTAAAGCTCTACAGTGATACTTGCACCTCTGGTGCATATAAAATCTGGCGAAAGCTTCATACTAACTTCTTACGACTCAGCTCTATGGCACGATCTGGAAACAAAAGAAAGGTAACATTTGCTAAATGCCCTATAGCCTCTCAATTATAAATGTGGCTCGCAACACACCCATAAGTGAGACTCTACTAGACACGACTTTGTAGACTACCTAGGACACGACCTGCTCTGATACCACTTTGTCACGTCCCAAACCTGGGGAGGCGTGGCTGGCACCCGGTGCCTAACTGGCCCGAGCGAACTACTCTGCAAATAACTATCATGGGACAACATGGCCACAACTCGTGATGTTTAACTATAAGTGGGTAACACTGTATCAATAAACTATCGTTCTTAAAATATGAATACATATGGGCCGTCAAGGCCTCTGACATACTGTAAAAAATGAACTTCTGTCTACAAATCCTCTAAGATTATTTGAGATCAAATGGGACAGGGTACCGGCTACCCATAAGTCTGTAGAAAACTTCTGACATGATGACTCATAGGCTCGGCTGCACTCCGAATGAGGTGGAGCCTTACCGATCCTTCGTTGAATGCCAATCTCATCTACTATGAGAGCTCGTCAAACTGATTATCTATACCTGCAAGCATGAAATGCAGCGCCCCCAGAAAAGGGCGTCGATACGAAATAATGTACCGAGTATGTAAGGAAATATACTGAAAGCTGAAACTGAACTGATAATAATAAGCGAAAGCAACTGGAAGTCAAAGATAATCTGAAGATATGCTTACTTGTTGATACCGACTCAACTCTCTCAATATAGTAAGTAAAATACTACATTATAGGGCTGGACAACTATTTTACTTACTATATTGAGAGAGTTGAGTCGGTATCAACAAGTAAGCATATCTTCAGATTATCTTTGACTTGTAGTAGGCTCGCTCATAGGCGCTCGGTCATGCTAGGCTCTGTATCTCGACCAACTGGGCTCGCTCATAGGCGCTCGGCCACAGTAGGCTCGGTATATAACTTACCATCTGATCAGAGGTAGCCCAATAGGGTCCTGTCAATCGATTATAGCTCGATGATAATGAAAATACTGTAATACTGTATATATAGAATCTACGCTCTCTTGACTGGAAAAAGAAAATACTCAAATGAATATGAAGTCCCGATAAAGAGAATATTGTAACTTACAAAAATAGAAAAATATACGTAAATTCCGGGATATGGATTTTTCTTTATGCTTCGTTATAAAACTCGTGTAATTACGGGATCATGCCAAAATGAAAGAAGGGCTTAGACTTAACACACCTGTAGCCATATTTTCCTGAACCTAGGTCCCAGAACATCGGCAAATGGAGTCATTGCTATGCTTGGAGAAAACAGGATCGCCAAATAAAAAGCTCTCACCAAAAGAATAGCACCTTCAAATGTTGAAAGGATTACTCGAGTAAATAAAGCATCACAATTTTGTGCACGTATATAAAATGAATTCCTAGGCGGGGAAAGGTCCATATCCGGCAGAGTGTCTGCCATTCCTACATTTTTTTCGACATGTTAAGGAAAATATACCAGGAACAACAATGGAAAAGCGGCACAAGGCCAAACTAACTGCTTGAGCAACTCTACTAAGTGGAACAAAAGTTCTTCTCTTGTACAAAGAATTCAGCAAGAACTTCTTCCAAGCAAGTCAGGCATGATGTAATTTAAAATTACTTGATGAAGTGACTGACTGTATCTTGTGAAAATTGTTATAGATGCCATTTTGCAATCTATACCCAGTAAATGAAGCATATCCTCTAGAAGAAGATGTATATTGCCCATAATATCTGTATCGAGAAGAACATATCCCAACCCTAACAAATCCTTTCATTAAAATGTTAAGCCCAAAGGCAGCTTGTAGGGGTACCAAAAAAATTTAAATACACTAAGTTTACTTTTTAACAAGGAAGAAACAATAATATGAATTCATCTTATCGAAAGTCCTCTCAAAGTGCCATCTTGCAACTTTTAATTTAAGAGTCATCTAATTGGTATTGCATGGCTGCCACGTGGGGTGGGGTGGGAATGTTTTAATCTTGTATCCACTTATTAGGTAATTAGGTGATGTCACGTTATCCGATAATTAATCAATTACCCGCAAAATTAAGAATTATTTCAAATTACTTAATATACTATTCACTTTTAATACACTTTTTATATACCCTACTATCATGGTCATATGGTACCACATAAAATAAATACATACACTATTATTTTTATTAAAACATCCATGTAAAAAAATGCACATATTTTCTCAACTTATAATTTTCCTAATCTCATAAAAAGAGTACAAATTTTCATACGCTTAATTCTTAAAATGGTAAAAGGATAACCTTCTTTTCTTGTGAAAAAAATAATTCATATCTTTACAATAAGAAAATCTCATAAACCTTTCTTAAAACACTATCTAACTCAATACAATCCACTTTAAACAGTATAATCATAGTTTCTATGATAGAAGGCAACTCATATAGTTTTGGAATGAATGGATAATTTATTATCTATATATGAACGTGTGCTACTAAATAAAAGTAACATTTTTTTCTTTTTTTTTCCTTTACCTTTTATGGTATTATATCTATTAATGAGAATAACTATTTGTATAAGTTCTACAAACGAAATTTTCGACTTCAACTTGCTCTTTTCAACTAAGTGTCAAATTTCTAGTTTAGACTAAGTCAAAGACAGACAATTCATCTTCCAAAAATCGAAATTTTCATATGAAACCACGTAAACGTGCAACCTTTTACACTTCAACAAACTTGGATAAATTAAAATTTGTGCATACTTTAACTCCAATGCAATCAATTACCAAATAAATATTTTCCTGAACAAGTGCGCATGGCCAGTCAATATAGGTTTACTTACATAACAAAGGTGTCAAATAAAGTGATTACGAATTGACAACAACATCTATGGCCCAATACGAAAAATTAACATAAGTAAATAGGTCACCTATACATTTACACTGCAAAAATAATAGCTGTCAACCCTACTAAATAGAGTATCAATATTATTAATCTTACAGGGTCTTATAATAATAATGTCTTAAACCCTCTATAAACTCCTAACAGACATAATCCCTTTCGTACTCATGTGAATTTACTACGACACATCCTAATGTTAAGGTACAGGATGTAACAGATAATCTGCTCGGTATTCATAAGAAGACTACGGTCCATCGGGATCGTAATAGTCCTCGAACCCCCCTTCAACCTCACTTCAAGTTGAGTAAGCCCATCGTCGATCATCCTCAGCTCATCTACATCCATGTCAAAATCAGATCCAATATCCTCCTCACAAACAACCTTACTTCTACATCAGTCGAAGGAGGTAAGTCTGCCGCAACACTGGAAGATGAGGCATCTTCGCGTCATGGAAGTATAGGGTCGTCACTCGCCACGCCTTCTAACGTATCCCCCTCAGGTCATACATCCATATCCTCCAAATAAATGGTCTCGAGACTAGCCTTTGGGCTCTCCCTAATATGCATTGTAGCTGTATCCCGAAGGACAAAGGTGCAGTCTCCCACATCGGTGGCTGCTGATCTCTCCCCCATGACATCTACGACCCTCCTCTTACAAGGCATCAAATCCCCATCACCAGGCAAAGGCTCCTCGTTCTCATTGATAAGACGGTATAACGGAGGAGCCGAGGTTTCCGCGGCCAAAAAGTTGGCATATTCGGATGCAACCACTGGAGGGATCGAGGCACGAACAAAAGCATTCGTTGTCAAAGAAGGGACGGGGGTGTGAACAGAAGTAGCGGAGTCAAAGAAGGGGTGGGAGCCGAGAACGTAGTAGCTTTCCTCTTTTGGAACAAGGTGCGCGAGCTCTCGACCTCCTCGAAGATACCCTCTATGAATCTAGGAAAAACATAGGAAAAGGGAAAGGTCAGCAAAAGTAAACAAAAAGAAAAAGAACTAATACACCGGTGATAGAAGGAACTTACCAGTCGAAGGGAGAGCAAACCCAAATTTCTTGAAGAAACCTGACCACTCATGGATCCCTACGATGTGAGGGAGAAGCCGATAAACCCAGTCAGAAATGTCTTCGACCAAAGGAAGAGACGAGATCTTGGCTGCATAATAAAACGACAAGAGGTCAAAACCCACGACCAAACATGGGAGAAAAATCAGATACCTACATACAAGAAATTAGATACTTATGAGTATAATTCCAAGCCTCAGGAAAACCATCAATGTTTGCCACCACGTCCTCGATTCTAACAAAGAAGAAGTTGAACCAGAATTGGCGGTTAGCTTTGTCATCCATCTTCACCACCTAGCACTTGCCTCCGCGGTGGCGAAGGTTTAGCATCGTCCCTTATAAAAGCTGGGGGCGAATAGATGTATTAAATGATGATGAGTCAGTTCGACCTCGGCTAGTGTGACAAATTTGGTAACCATCCTTATAAGCTTATAAAAGTATGATGCGCGTTGAGATTGTCAAATGCCGTAATAACGATAGAATTCCTCCGCCAACAGAATAATAGGAAGAGTGTAGCCGACTTGGAAGGGATAGGCGTAGAAGACGCAGTACCCAGGACGGTAGACCTGCACCGTATCCCACCCAACAAGGATTAATTTGAAGAGATCGGGAAGGCCGAACTTAGCCTCTCTACTAATTACTCCTTTGTCATCACTAACTAAAAGGCTCCAGGGTCAGCATAAGGTAATTTGGAGAAATTAGATCTAGTATTGGGGTTGCGAGGAATTATCTCCTCCACCAACGGGAAGCTTCCATCCTCTAAAACGGCGAGAACATTCACCTCGTGAGGGGGAAACACCATCGCCAAAGGGATCACATCACTTCCCTCACAAGACTCAGAAGGCATGCTAGGCATGTTTTGAAAAAATAAAGAGAAGTATCAAACGATAAAGAACTGAGAACAATGCAAATCATAGGAACAGAGAGGAGAGTTTTAAAACACGGAAAGAGCAAGAGAGTAATATAGGGTTTCGAAACAATGGAAAACTTAAAATTTCATAATTGCACCCAAACACCTCTATTTATAAGGATCTTGGCACCAGGACCGAAAACGGTTCATCATTACTGGCGCCGGAACCGAAGCGGCAGGTTCAAATAGGTGCACACGTGAAACGAAGCAACGCATGGCGTCATTCTAATTTGTGGATGGTGTTGATACCCAATTTTTTCCAAAATATTTTTAGTTGCATATATACCTTCAAAATCATGCATTACTAGCAATTGGTATTTTGCCATAATTTTTTTATGTTTTATTAATTTGTCCAGTATTTTATTTCCAATAAATAATTATAAAATTACATCAAAAATGATTTCAAAAATATTTCTTGATTTAATTATTCCGTAATTAGCCAAATTGGCATCTTTTGGCTATAATTGCAATGACTTTGCAATTATAGCCCAAACATATAATTTCATACTATTTTTTGCCAGAAATTAGTCCTTTGTATTTTAAAAACTAAATAATCATTTAAAACTATTTTATATGCATGAAATTCATTTTTTATAATTACTAGCTATTTTATAAATTATTTTAACTAATTCGAATTGGGTATTTAACAAATAGCCCCATTTTATTTCAATTATAACCTATTTAAACCAGCCTAAATTCCTTAACTAAACCATCCCAAACACCTAATTAGACCATCCCAAATACCCAGGCCCAATCCCTAAATCCTACATGACTCAATGCTGATTAAATCTTGGCAATTGATCAATTTTGATCAACGGCCCGAATTCGTTCTTTCCTAAATTAACCTAATGACCTCCCCCCCAAACCTCTCGTTCACTCCTCACTCACTCGTTGTCACCCCTCTCCTTCTGCCTAACCCTAACCCCCATCCGCCGGTTGTTTGCTCGCCGTTAATAATGGTGGCTCACCACCACTCGTATCCCTAAAGGCTTTCCTATGGCCGGGATTCTTGCTGTTTTGAGTTCCTCAAGGGGACTAGTAGCCGTTCACTCACCCCTGGGCCTGTTCTCACCATTCTCAGGCCACCATGGCTCGATTGAGTCAGATCGTCCTATTTTATTACTAAATCTATGGCTTCTAATATGGAACCTCTCTATCTCTAGGTTATCTCTCTCAAAACCCTAACTTCATCCCTTGGCTCTTTAGATCTGTAACAGATCTGAGTATATTTGAGCTATTTTACTGTTTTTCTATGAAAACCTTTCTAATTTTCGAAGCGTCTCTTCATCTTCATAACTAGGGTTTCTGAACTTCTCTTCAAAATGATTTTCTCCGATTTTTAAGTGTTATTCTATGATTTTTATTGTGTTTAAACGATTTTCATGTAGGTTCTCCCTTAATCTAACTAATTATGTTAGAAACCCTAATTTTCTCGCTTTAGTTTGGGTTCTGAGTTCATCTTTATTGTCTATTCACTCAACTTGTCTGTATGTTTGATTCTCTTGGGTCCTGCTTCGATTAATTTTTTACCCTAATATGTCCATTAGGGTTTCATATTTTCTGATTCCTTATGTTTGTGTTTGGGTTCATTTGTTTATTCATGGGAGTATAAATTATTTCCCTTAGTCAGTGCTATTCTTTGATTCTTTGAATCCCTGATTTCCTGTATTGATACTCTTTATTAATTTCCGGTTACTTTTTCCTATTTTTACAACATGTAAACTATTTTCTTACCTTATTATGTGATTGACTATATTATTAATTGGTTCCTACTGATTGTTTCCTTAATTAGACCTTATGTATCTGGCCCTAACTGCTTACTATGTACCTACTGTGTTTGAATTATTTTCTTATTTGTTATGCTCCAGCTATACATGATTTCTTTCCTTACTGGTTACATGTTCTTTACCGTTTGAATTGATTCCCTTAATTAAGGAAGACTTGGACTGATTTTACTCAAATTGATTCCGAGTTCCATAATCACTGTACAATTTTGATTCTTACCTTATTTTACTTAGCTTTCAAACTACTATATATATTGCTCTCTTCTACTCTCATTACACAGTCTCATACACACACGAACCCACATTAGTTCACATCTCCCATACACTCAAAAGCTCTTCTGCTTTCTTTGTTACTTTCTATTGTTACTAAATTAGTCGGTTGCAATCCAAGGCTAATTATTACACTCTCTTGTTCTTCACTTTGTGTTTACTCTCTTTACTGGTATGTTCTGATTTCAATTCAAGTTCCAAAACCAATGTGTTTCTTCTACTACTTCAGTTTATCATGTTACTAATCTGTTTTTGTCTATTGTTTAGCTTTTCAACATGTGGTTAACTTGTTCTACTTAGTATACTAGTTATGTCCTAACCCCTCTTAGGATCAGCGTGCTTATGAGCCTGTTTATTCCCTTTGTAGTCTGTCTAAATTTGACTATACTCTGTTTTGAATGTTTGTTTATTTGTTACCTAGTTTTTGGTTGCACATGTTTGCAAAATAATTTGTTACCCTTAGTTGTTTGATTCTATGTTTAACTTGGCCTAGTATCATTATGTTCCAATTAGCAATTTTGGAATCCCTGCCCTATTGTCTGCTATTCCTTAAAACTTTTGTGCTTCTGCCTATTATGTGTTCACTGTACAAGCCCTATGTGTCCCCAGTTCCCAACTTCCCTGTGTGAAAGTCTGTTGTCGAGCAATGTTGAATCTGATTGTTGTATGGTTGATCTGCTGTTTGTTTGACTACACTGTTCTTGTTCAAACTATTTTACTATTAAACAACTCCCATTTTTATAATACTTCTTCATTCAACTGAGTCTTTTTCAAACATTGTTTTCCTATTAAAACATTTTCAAAACTATGTCAAGCACTCTCACTCTACTCTTAGGTCCTTAAGTTATGCCCCTCCCGTTTTTTCACGACCCAAATTCCAACTCAGGTCGTGATGGAACCCAACACCGGAGTCGGGCAAGCCAACAACAGTTTACTAGCGAGATTACTTTACTTATTTAAATATTTAAGTACTTGTCAGATTTTAGATTTAGAAATCATTT